>VDFB02330075.1:0-19182 GCA_007258455.2 Sequoia sempervirens | reverse complement strand
CAAGGTTATTTCCACACTTCACCTAAGAAGTTTTATGCAAGCACCCTATAAAAAAAAATTTCTATGATCAGTGAGAGGATTCAAGAGAAAATCATCACATTGGAAGAAGCATTCAAGATTCAAGCATCATGTCAAGTCTTCATGTAATCATGTGTGTTTTGTGAGCTAACATTTGTGATGGTATTGCGATTCAAACAAGCATTCAAAGACATCATCTCATATCAACAATCAAGAGTCAAGATCCACATCCATTCTAGAGCCATTTCACACAAGTTTGTAGCCTTCATTCTAAGGGTTTGGTGAGTTGCAACATTACATTTGTTCATTCATCATTCCTTCATGGTTTTCTATTTCATTTCAAGGTTTAATTACCAAAATGGGGTTTGACCAAGGTAAACCCCTATTCCATAACACAACATTTTTCTCTCTTGATGCGTGTTTGTAGATCTAGGTGAATTGGAGCTTGGAGATCCTTTGAAGACAAAATTGCAATTTAAGTTGTCAAAGTTTTCATCTTCATGGAAACTCACCTACAAATCAAAATTCAAAATTTTTAGACCTGACGATTAGACAAGATGAAAGCTACATAAGATCACTAGAGGCTACAAAAAGATTAAACAAAACCCTAATAATAGACTAAATCACCACCTTGGGTGTAAGGAGTCCATGCATACCCTTTTCACATATTTTTGTGGATCACCGAGATTATAGATTCTACCCAGAAATGCTAAAATATGACTAAATCGCTCAATTTGGAATATCAGTCCTAGTGTAAGTTTCAAAAAACAATAAATTTTAGAGTTTTTAGATCTAGTCTTGACATCTCTTATTCTCCAGTTACTTTTCTGTTTCTCTCTATTTAGAAATCTAATTGCAAGTTTTAAGTTTCTACTAGGGTTTTGTGCATTCATGCTTGTATTTTTCCTTATAAGCTTCATTTAATGGTGAACCATTGTTTAAGCACATCAAAGGAAACCCCTAGTCCTTCCCTCAATTGAGTCACTTGGTTGAGGGATCTTGGTTTCCTAATGAATTAAAGTGCGAAATAGGTCCCCAAAGTTGTCCCCAAAGTTGTCCATCTCCCAAAAGGTGGGCATCCTTGAAGAATAAACCACAATAGTGGGTTACAATTTTGAGCGAACAATAATTAGAAATTCTCATCAAAATTAAAATGGTTTACCTTCCCCAATGAAGGGGTTCAAATGAACCACCCTTCTAATGAACCCTCCCCCCTTCTAATGAACCCCCTTTTGCACCATATAAGGGGGTTTCGAATGAACCCTCTTTTTTCACCTTCCCCTCCACCATTTCAAAATTTATGCATTTTTTTTACTATCGAAGCTTGGGAAGGAGTGAAAATGGAGTCAACTTGATAAACCAAGTTGGATGATTGTAGTGATCGAAATGTGCTTTCTAACAACTATAAATTTAATATATTTTGTTTTTATTTTATATTTTATTTTTAGTTTCGCGTACATGGGTTTTTCACGAGCGTCAAGTTAGGTAAAAAATCATCGATGGAAAAATAGTAAATTGAGGAATTTTTTTTGAAAAATATATAATAGGTATTGATGTCCGCAGTTCACAACAAAAAGAAAATTGAATTTCAATACATTACCAAAAAGTTATGCGAGCCGAAGTGCACCTATGTTTAAATTATAAATGTTTTGACTTCAAAACTTAATTAAAAGAAAATTATTCAACAAAATGCTATGAAACAAAATGAAAGCCCTAGATACTTGTGTTACCAACCTAAATTCAAAAGAATTAGAGTTTTATCCTTTGTAGAAAGAAAGTTATCGAGCCAATTACACACCACTTTTAAAAATGTTGTTTACTGTATTAAAACTAGTTATCAGGGAGGCATAAAAATTACAATTTAATTTCAATTTTTTAAAAAAAATACATTTAAAATTTACGAATAAAAATCTCACAAATCACTAGTTTACATCATTTTCAAATTCCTAATAGTTTACCTATTATAAGTGTTAGAAAGTGAAGTTTTCTCTGAAAATGTTGATTTCAATGTCAGTTTGGCCAAAAAGTGTAACCCATTATTGTGGGATGACCCCTTATTTCTTTTCTTTTCACAAATTATGTTAATAACTTATTCAAATTTTTATGTCAAGTTGTCTAACTCCGTTTTTTTGAATTTTCATTGCCTTTTAAGGGCCTAGTTTGGACCCCCATGATCCTGCACTGATCCTTTTCTTAAGTTTCTACATGACCTTTTTCTTCAGTTTTTCCTTTTCTCCTTTGTATTATTTTTCCAATTTGTAGATTTTGTCAATGAGGATTCTCCTACTCTACATTTTTTAATTATTTTTGGTTTCTTACATTATTTAACATTTTCTCCTCTACTTTATTTATTAATTACCACTTTAGCACCATGGGTTATATTTCAACTAGACAATTATTCCCTTTTTGATCACGTGACACCAACACATTCTTATATAACTACTAAATTTAGGACAATTAGAAATATCATGTGATTTATCACCAAAAATGTCACATGCAGACTTTACTCCTTTATTCCTTTTATGCTCATTAGCATAGCGTCCTAAATTTTACCATAGTTATAATATTTTGGCCTTTTGGTCCTTCATCTTCCTTTTATACCTCTATTCTTACTATGGTATCTTCCCCTACCACATAGTTCTCTATAGTTATCATGACAGCTCATGGAGGGTCCTACATCTTGAATTTGTGGTACCACATAGTGTATATTTTTAAGTTTTGTTATACTTGCTCTCAATTTACGTTACCACTAGCCATGTGCCAAATAAACATTTAATGCTCTTATAGATAAACCATATGCTCCATCCATACACATATCCAAAAGATGCTTCATTATTCAATCCATGAGTTTTATTGTTTCATATTCATTTTCTTCATGAAGTAACATTGGACTCCTATTTGTGTCATGCTTGTTCCACTTTATATTGTATAGTATATACTTACTATGTTTCTATATGGGGTTTATCAAGTTCCCCTCATAGTGTGGTAGCTCTCCTCGTGCCTTTGATTATCATTCATTCCTTTGTGTTCTTCCCTACTATAATTTTAAACCAAAATTTACATGTTCTAGGTGGGGGCAAGTCATAGCCTTCTCACTTTTCATTAGAATTCCTTACTTCAACAAATGTTACACTTTCTAGCTCTAATTTGAAATTATCAGTTTCATCATTTCCTAAATTTGTCTTCCATATCTTTGACTAGGATTCTATTATGGTGGTCAATTCTACCACATCCTTATATGAAGAGGAAATATTTTCATCTACTTTCCCTATAACATGAGGGGTTAGCCTTAAAATAAACCACTCAATTCATTTCTCTTATGTGAAGGTTTCTTCTAGTTTTCTAACAACACTTTTAAAACATTTTTCATCATATTTTATTGATTCCTTCTTAATTTTTTAGCTTTCATATTTTATTTATGTTTTTTGTTCATATAAATTAGGTGAGTGGAAATTTTTCAAAATAAAGTCACTCAATTATTTCCATGTTTTATCATGCTTAAAGAGAAATATTTAATGCACCATCTTAGTGCCTCATCATTGAGGTTCTCCACAAAATCATATAATAAGGTCTAGTTATCTTTAATGCTAACCCTAAAGCTATTATTTTTGTAGGGGTGTGAAAAGGGATATATTTTTCTTGGATATAGATAAAGGTTTCTTGGATGTGTAGGCCTTTTGATTGGTCACTCTTTTGAGTTTTAGAAGTACACTCAAAGGGAAATCATTTCTTATATGGGGAGTTTTCCAAATTTAATCATGTATAAAAATGTACTTTCCTACTTGCTTTCGATGGTTATGTGCATGTAAGACAAGTTTCATGTTGGGACTAGTCCAAGAAAGTGACTAAGTGACATGCAGGAAAATATCACTCTTGCTATATGACATTATCTTGGTCATTAAAGGATTATCTTGTGGTAGGTTTTAATTAATTGGTAGAATATATAGAAGTCTAAGTTGCAATGAGTAGTTGTGAACTATGGTTTAGGCTTACCAGATGCTAAATTACTTTTAGGGAAGGAAGAATAAAGAATCTTAGGAATTTAAAAGGAAAATATGTAAAGAGGAGCAACCTGGCTAGGGAAAGGGATACCTAGCAGTGATGGAAGAAGAAGTGGTATTAGGGTGAGAGAAAATTTGATATAACTAAATAATACATGGAAAAAAAGGTAAAGGAAAGGAATCAAGGATTAGGGATGTAGCATCATAAATTATGTCCCTTGAAAATTTCACACTAGTTTTTGCTCCTTCCTAAGTGCTTGGACCTAATTATGCACCTAATTTCCTAAATTATGCATTTCATGGCCCATTTTATCATTTATCAGAAAATCAAATGCAAAAGATCAAAGTATACATTTAATATTTATCATTTATTAGAAAACCCTCAAGTGGGTATGTCAGGATCATGATGGGCCAAAAAGTGGCAATATGTTGGGTATTTGTAGGGTATGTGGCTGACTGACTTTTTTTTTACCCAAAATTGATGAAATGAAAAGGGTTTTTAAAGGAGATTTCAGCTTTCCACCAATATAAATTGTGCTTTACTTTGAATTTAATAAATAATTATTATTAATTTTCTATTTGAATTACAACTAAAGTGTTGATTGATAGGCTGACAAAACATCATGCTTTCATCACATTTTTTGAATCCAAAACATACATCACATTCATGCCTTCATACTATGGGATTAAAAAATAAAATTTGAATTTCATTAAGTTTTGACCAAGTTAAGGTGGTTGACACGAGAGTTGTTATATTTTTGAAAAAGTTGTAATAAAAATCATAATTAATTATTTACTTGGAAAAAATTACAAAAAATATGCATCACATCCAGACATGAGTCCTCTACTTATTACCTAAAATATTATAAAAAAATATTATCATTTTATTGTTGTTAGGTGGTAATGCACACCTACTTCTTATTTTTCCACCAAATTTAGAATTACTGATTGAAATTTCAAATTTTCACCAAATAGATTTTTTATTTTTAAAATAAATCTATTATTTTAGCAACTACATTCACTTTGATACAAATTCTATTCTTACATTTTTTTTAAAATAATATAGATAACATTTCGCCGGTTGCCTAACTTTGATTTTTTCAATTTTTGCCACTTAAAGGCTTGTTTTTCCATGATGATCCCTGCACATGCCCAAGTGTTTCTGAGGAAATTATTGACTACAACAAGGAAATGGTGAAAAAAACTATGGTCACCATCCAAGTGTTCCAATAGGAGCTTCACAATAGTAATGTGCAAATGTTCAAAGGAGGGAAAGAAAGGTGATTGTTCTACTACGCCAAATAATTAGGAGGGTCATCCTATGTAAAAGAAGCCCATATCCTTTAAAGAAAAACAAAAATTTCTAGTGAATGAATGGAAAGCCATTAATTGCCTCAAGCTATTAGGAGACCAATAGCTGACCCCTGATTCCTTGTTGGTTTTCCCCTATGTTATTTTTCTTTCTTTTGTTAGTCTCTATGTAGCTTCTTTCTTTTCTTTTTGGGTGCCTCATGTCTTGTGAGCTAACTTGTTTGGCCTTTACAACCATTTTTTAAGGGTACAAGCCCTTCTCATCTTTAATCTAATCAGATCATCAATATCTAGTGCATACATATTGTTTCATAATTATTATTTTCACATTTTATTTAATTAATTTATGAAGTCAAAGTAATTGTAATTTTGACATAGTGTATACATCGTAATGTATAAGTTGTTTTGTATGTATCAAAATTCTTTTTTTTTTTTTCTAAAACAATGACATCAATACCTAAGACACAAATATTATTTATATTTTTTTTATTTTTTCATGTGTGTGAAACAAATACCTTTATGTTTGGGGAAAAACCTACATTCACAAGAAATAAAATATAAATATAATAAGAAAAATTAAAAAAAAAATTTACAGTTTTTGGAAAGCTTATAATAAGAGCTCTACATACTTTAAAAAACACAATTTTTAAATTACTTTATTTCATCACTCAAA
Organism: Sequoia sempervirens; assembly: GCA_007258455.2. Taxonomy (NCBI): domain Eukaryota; kingdom Viridiplantae; phylum Streptophyta; class Pinopsida; order Cupressales; family Cupressaceae; genus Sequoia; species Sequoia sempervirens. The sequence continues at coordinate 13,179 of VDFB02330075.1, read as the reverse complement.
AGGTAAAGTAAAAATCATTTTTTATCATTTTGATAAGTGCGAAGGAGACTCCATTGTGGGTTTGAGTTAAGAATAGAGGAGTTCTATCCAAGTGGGTTTGATCTAAGGGGGTTTTATCTAATTCTCTACAATCAAAACCCTTTAGATGGAACCCCTCAAGGCTTAAATCAATAAATTTTCTAAAAGATATGTGATTTTAGCAAAAAACTAGGATGTCCCAAAAGCGGGACACACTATTGTGGAAACACCCTATGATTAAGAACCATTCAATTATTTTCCACATATAACTATTTCTGGTTATCTAGAAATATTTAAGTGTTAGCCATACAACCCAACTTATGGTTCATAGTTGCATGCCTCTAGTTTTTATAGTGAACTTCCACTTGTGTAGGTATTGAGTGTAGAGTAGTCACTTAGTTAGCCATTGGATAAAGACATCACTCTACACTAGCCTCCCATATTTTTTTATTAATATAAATATGGATTTTGAATGATCCCAAGCCATTGTATGAGAAAGATGATAAATCATTAATGCTTATCAAGACCACAACTAAAAATAATAAAAAAGGAAAATATAATACCCAACAAACAACCAACCCAAATTCAAGGTGGTTTGAAGCCAAATTAATAAAATGATCTTTAATTTAGCCCAACCATCTTATTCTTAGTACTAAAATAATTATGTAATAATCTCCTATTTTTAGAAGAACTAAAAATATTTGTAAGGCCATAAGTAGTCACATCTCAAAACCTTGACACCCTTCTTTGAATGGGGTCTCCATCAAAATATAATCTACCAAATCTTTCCCCATACTTGCTAAACCTTTTGCACCTCCATAATGATGATCTTGAAATCCTCATCATGCTTGTTCTTTTTCCCTCCAAATGGAATGGTATTTCTTATTTTTCAAGAAAACAACAACACGACCTACTTTGTAGTAACAATGATGAATAACCAAAGAATATTTTAATTCAATATGTTACACCCAATCACCTAGCTTGGATGATAAGGTAATCCATGAAGGGAGTTTCTTTTAAAAGACCATGAAATCTATAAAATATAAAATATTTATTGAACTTGATGACTATATGTGTTGTAATATGCTTACAAAAATTATTGGAAACACCCATAAAAATCTCTTCATGCTAATATTCCAATGGAATCCTTGACAATCTAACCCAATTTAGAAACTTTGTGATGCTATATTTCATTGAAGTAAATCCTGGAGACCAAATTTTTAAATAAATGTAATTTTCCACTATAAATCAAGGACCTTCTAGAAGAATCCTTGAGAAATCATCTCGATTAGAAAATAAAAAAGCAAAAAGAAAAAATATTTAGTAGAGAAACCACCTCAACTTGTCCACTTAGTTTTAATTTTTGAAGCACCCCTTCTAACAAAATCAAAGTTGGGATGATTACCACATTATCTCCCAATAAGAGAGTAACTAAGCCAAGCTATTGGCCAATCAATTCAAAAGTTAAGTGTGTAAATTTTGTGTATCATCTCCATCCCCACATCTTGGGAAAGAAAAATATATATACACTAGAAAATGCCTTAGGAGGACCTTCAAGCAGATACTCAGTCAAATAGGAAGAAAGGGACTCCTTCACTATAGCCTAAGCAATGGGCCCACATGCATAAAGGGAAACTAACATTGAAAGATAAATTTCAATGAATTGAATCTCAAAAATACCAGCCATGGCCACCTCATAGGCATTATGGTACTACAAAAGCAAACTATTTGTGTCCTTGGATTCCCTATCCATTAGAATGAAGATACACCTATCAAGGACCTTGATCTCACAAGAAATGACTATAGCCTATTGTAAATCCACTACACCTAAAACATATGAGTTTGTAGGAAGCAAAAAACCCCTCAAAAGAGTACCATAGGCTTAGTCAACATAGAGTGAGATGAAACTAGAAAAATGGTGTTACACTTGCAGCACATATATTTATGCCTTCAACTCGATTTCTATGGGGGTCTCTTCATCATCAAATTCATAAGGGGCAACTCGCTCATCCACATCTAGCTTTCCATCTACATCTTCATTGACACTTTTATCCACTCTAAACTTGCTCCCTCTATGCTTGGATCAAAATTCTTTTCTCGCTCTTGCTCACACTTGACGTGATTCTCTTAGCCTCCATTGTTGCCATACCATCCTTAAAATTATTTAACAAACATCTTTTTAATAAAAACTAGTGGATAAATATAGTCTACAATAATATATCATAAACTGTACAAATTTGATTATCGTAAAGTAAGACATGTGATTAACAATCAAAATTGAAATATAATATGAATAAGAACTTATGAAAATAAATTAAAATCAACATATATAACATCGAACATACATGAAAAAACAACATAAAAATTACTACCCAAAACTTTTAAAAATGTTTATAAAAAATAAAAATAAAATAATAGTATATTTTGGGCCAATTTTTATTCTTGGTAGATTTGGTTGCAGAGGAATCACTAGATTTTCCAGGCTAATCAAAATATTATCAAATAAGTTTTCCAAAAGATACAAAATTAGGTAAAAGAAACTAGTGAGGCTTAGTGCTCCATTGATCAAACCTGCTCACTCTATGCTTGGATCAAAATTCTTTTCTTCCTCTTGCTCCCACTTGACGTCATTCTCTTTAGCCTCCATTGTTTCCATACCATCCTTAAAAACTAATTAACAAACATCTTTTGATAAAAACTAGTGGATAATTATAGTCTATAATAACATATCATAACTTTACAAATTTGACTATCGTAAAGTAAGACATGTGATTAACAATCAAAATTGAAATATAATATGAATAAGAACTTATGAAAATAAATTAAAATCAACATATATAACACCAAACATACATCACAAAAATTACTACTACCAAAACTTTTAAAATATTATTAAAAAATAAAATATTTAAATAATAGTATATTTTGGGCAATTTTTATTCTTGGTAGATTTGGTTGGAGAGGAATCACTAGATTTTCAGGGCTAATCAAAATATTATCAAATAAGTTTGGCAAAGAGATACAAAATTAGGTAAAAAGAAACTAGTGAGGCTTAGTGCTCCATTGTTCAAACCTGCCACTCTATGCTTGGATCAAAAGTCTTTTCTTCCTCTTGCTCTGTGACTTGGTCATTCTCTTAGCCTCCATTGTTACCATACCATCCTTAAAACTATTTAACAAACATCTTTTTGATAAAAACTAGTGGATAATTATAGTCTATAATAACATATCATAAGCTTTACAAATTTGACTATCGTAAAGTAAGACATGTGATTAACAATCAAAATTGAAATATAATATGAATAAGAACTTATGAAAATAAATTAAAATCAACATATATAACATCGAACATACATGAAAAAACAACATAAAAATTACTACCCAAAACTTTTAAAAATGTTTATAAAAAATAAAAATAAAATAATAGTATATTTTGGGCCAATTTTTATTCTTGGTAGATTTGGTTGTAGAGGAATCACTAGATTTTCCAGGCTAATCAAAATATTATCAAATAAGTTTTCCAAAAGATACAAAATTAGGTAAAAGAAACTAGTGAGGCTTAGTGCTCCATTGAAAAATCTCTTTCTCCTTTTCACTTGCATATTTCAAACTCTAATGCTTCTGCAATCAAAAGGATGTTCAATTGAAGACTAATAAGAAAGTGAATAGGATTGGTAAGTGGACTCTTTCCCTTCTTGGTTTCTTTAAAATTATAATGTATGGATCTTGAAGAGGAAACCCAACTGTTGTAAGGATTAGGGGAGTAGGTCATGACAATCAAGGCATTGCTCAATTCTTCTTCACTACTTCTATGGAATGTGGTACTAATCATCAAATGGATGCCTAGGCTATTTTGTGTCATTGATTAAAGCTTACAAGTTGGGGTCAAAATAATTATTTGTGAGATGGATTCTATGATCTTGGTTTCTTTGTTGCATAAAGGAAAGTATTATGATTCTTCATAGAAGTTGATCACTATAGTTGAGAAAATTTTCAATTTCACTCCTAATTTTGACTCCATTCTTTTGTCCATATTCTTAGAAAATGGAATATGGTGGTTGATTGTTTGGCAAAATGGACTTTTGAGAAGGGTTGTGATTGTAATGTCTAATTGCGGGGTTTTTGCCCTTGAAAAAGTCTAAGGATCTTCTCTAGTTGATATATCATGATTCGACTTAATTTTTTTTTTTCTAAATCATATTGAGAGTGAGTTTTATTTGATTTTTGGATTGTTACGATTTGTAGGATTGATCTTATTTTAAGAAATCGCCTTAAATCTTTTTGCTTCTAAATTTATTTATAACTATAACTATTTGAAAAATTTCTATATTGTAATTTGATGTAACTAACTAACTAACTATATATATATATATAAACCAAAAAAACAAAAGCAAATAAGAAAATATTATCCAGTGAAAAAAATAAAGCATTGTTGATACGAATACAGAAATTGATTTGAGGACCAGAGGAAAACCGGCTTCAATAGTACCTTGTCTAAAGACAAGAGCTAATAGTTGGCACGAATGATGAATAGTTAATGGCCTGATTGCTGGTTACAACACCGTTTCACAGTTCAAATGCCAAGACACACTGCTCTGTACTTGTGTAAAGAGGGATTAAGACATCACCTCAAACAAAAAAGCAAAATGATGTTACAACTAAATTAAAATTCCACGCGTAAGGGTACGAACTCCCTTTAATTATCATTCACATACTTTAATTACACGAATGAAATGATGAATAAGAAGTTCTGGAAACCTCTTCAGACATTGACGAAGTAAACAATTAGTTAAATGTCAAACACAGCAAATAATAAGACATATATCTTAGTACAGATAAGAATTAAACCTTGCAACTTAGCATATCAAATCATGTATTTAGAAACGATCAGTAGTCTGGATGCAAGAAAGTGACAACACCTGTAATCGGCATCGTTTTCAATATATATTGACCTGAATGTGTACTCTCTGTACATCTAAGCGAAGCCTTACACTGTGTCCTATAAGCAAAGTTGTGAAACTACAGTAAAATAAAGCTACGAATAACGTTGGGAAAGACAAAATAGCCAAAGCCGAAAAGGTACTACAAAGCCATTGGAAATTCTTAGACTATTTTGCCGAGTCTGCAATTTACTACCTATATCTCTATAAACTTTACAGTGTTCTATGGCAACGGGCCGCGTCTGCCTTCCCAACTTAAGCACCTGCACAAATAAACAATAAAAGAGTTAGTATATACAATGTTTTTCAATAAGCTTAAAGACTCTGTAACGCGTGCATTTTGTTGGAGTGCAATTGTAGGAAAGAACAAAGAAACAAACAGATTTGGAAACACATATTTATATTGGTCAAATGAAACAGTACATAAACCTTCAGTGCTTCAGCTCTTTCACAAACACAGATATGCTAATGGACAATTATAAACATCTTCTGAGCTATTGATTCACACATAGACCATTACATTCTCCTAACTATTGTTAGAGCTTCTGCTCTTTGTTCAAACATTGCATTATCTCTATATATTATGCCTGCTACTCTCCTTTTTCTATATACACATTTGTCATTTTATTCTCCTTTTTCTATATACACATTTGTCATTTTATTCTATCCTATTCCAATTCTAAACCATGGCTAAATATATCAAGTAGTTAATGTAGATGATATGCAGCTTTCTGGAGGAAACACAGACCACTATCACTCACCATAACCACTTCACATATTTACCCATGTTTTACCCATGGTTTACAGTTGGAATAGTATAGAATAAAAATATATCAAGTAGTTATTGTAGATGATATCCAGCTTTCTGGAGGAAACACAGACCACTATCACTCACCATAACCACTTCACATATTTACCCATGGTTTACGGTTGGAATAGGATAGAATAAAATGGCGAATGTATATATAGAAAGACGAGAGTAGCGGGCATAAACCACTTCACATATTTACCCATGGTTTACGGTTGGAATAGGATAGAATAAAATGGCGAATGTGTATATAGAAAGAGTAGCGGGCATAGTAACAAAATCAGCATTTAATGTCTCTTTTACTACTGTGCACCAGAGCCAGATAATGTAATGATGCATCTGCCTCTGCACAATTGCCGCCATGAAAAAGAATCTCAAAGTCACGTGCTGCAACAACTAAGTACTAGTTGTTCGAAGTTTGTTTTGTTAAAATTACTTTCAGATTCCTTTTCATGGCAATTACAAACTTCTCATCTGTATAATGTCTTGTTTCACAACAGAGCTTGATACTGTAACGATTTTACACATTTAAATGGCATCTGCCTTGGAGTTGGAACCCTTGCGTACTATGCAAGAATATTCTACACACAATTGCCATGAAAAGGAATATCAACTCTGTGTTGCTTGCGTGACCATCTAGTTAGTTTACGGAGTTTACTCTCTCTTCCTCCACTTTATTTTAGACCTAATTAAGTTATAGTTTTCAACTATTCTTATTTCATTTTATTTAAATATTGACTAGTTAATATTTATTTTATTTTCACTTTTTATTAGTAAAAATTAATTTTTGAATATTGAATTGGATGATGTTCATGAATATTCTTTAAGAGATGTGAGAGGAAATATTTAAAACAAAATCATTTTATTAGTATTGAAAAAATAGAGATGTTGGGTGTGACCAATAAATTTATATCAGCTAGAGATTGATGGTTCAAATCTTGTGCTTCTAGAATCTCCCTCTTTACCAAGAAGAGGTAGATTTATAGTAGCTACTAATTAGAAAAAAAAAAAACTAACAAAATATAATGTTGTTGGATCAAATAATAATGGTGCTAGGTGGTAGAGTTGAACTCCTAATCTAGGTGGAAATAATAAAGGATTGTAATCATTTTTTTTTTGTAACTGAAAAAATTAAAGATGTTATTTAGTGATTATTTTATTATAAAAATTGAAGTCTTAACATTTAAGATTATTAGTCATTTTCTTACAATAAAGATTTATGTTTTCATGAGAATATTATTTTTGTTGATATATTTGCAAGGTAGAAAATCTATATTCATTTTTAATTTGCATTGATCATATGGATTTCAAATATGATTTTTTATTTTTTCTTATTTCTTGAGGATCAATTTGGTGAATGTTTTATTACATTTTCAATTACAGAAAATGGTTGGAAAAATATTTAGTGTGAATTCATTTTTCCTTAATGTTTATGAGCACAAGCTTGGTACTCGCAACCATGAAAATTAAAAATTAGTAATAGTTATCGAGTTTTGAGGGTTGTTAAGAGGACTACATGCTCACTCCTTAGTGTGATCTATTACTTGTAAGAACTATTAGTCATAAAGTTTTTGAAACAACCCTTAACATTAGTAGAGTTGTTATCCATTAATTTATATAAATTCTATATTTATCTTTGGATTTGTTTCTTGGTTTTATTCCCTTGAAATTATTAGTGTCACCTATTTGGTGTGCAAAAAAACACATCAATAATTTGGTACTAGGAAGAGACAACTTAAGAACCAACTATAGAAAATTTGTGTTTTTTCACCTATTCTAAATCACTCTTAGGAGACTTTGAACTATATTTTTTAATTGATTGAACTATATTTTTTAATTGATCTTTAAAAACCAAGAATTGATAAAGAGAATGTGAAGTTTGTTAAATATGTTAATGAGTCATCTAAAGGAAACTTTCCAGTCATAACACTATTTTCTAGTCCTCTTTTCCATAAAATTAATAACATGTCTTCTACTTTTCTTTTCTAAGAGGGATTATAATTAATATTGGAGGTACAACACACAAGTTCCCAAAGAAGACTAAATGACTTACACAAATTTAAAATTAGGGGAATGAAAATATTTGAAGAGTACATCCAAGCTTCTAAAGATGGTACCATCCAAGTTAGTAAAAAGAACATGAAGATGAAGCTTATAGAATTCTCCCATTTCCCCTTGATGAGCAATCTTATGTTAGTAACTACATGGGAGAACTTGAAATATTGGTATTATAAGACTTAAAACAATGGGTTATGAACATTGTTAGAACAACTAAAATCAAAATAATGTGAAAGAAATAGTGATCTTGGATTTGATTCTAATGTGGCTAAAGAAATAATAAGAAAAAATTAATGTTTTGCTTCTTGCAAGTGATGTATTTAGGTTTCAATTGCAAACATAGATATGTGTAAATCTTATAACCATTTGTATAATATAAATGAATTCTAAAAAGAATAATAAATATACACTCAAACTATTATAATATTAACTATAAATTAATTTATATGTATTCCTAAATCTACCATAAGAATGAAAGGCCAAGCATATTTGAATAATCCATAAGTGAGTAGATGTATTAAAATATTCAATACCGACCAATACTAACTAATCACACACAATAGTAATGCCCTTGAGATACAGTAGAAATTTATGGAGAGACCCAAGTGAATGAGAGGTTATGTGCACAATCACCTTCTACCAATTGCATGAAATTGAAACCCAAATTATAGAAATTGAGCCCCTAGACTATATTTAGTAAATAATTTCATTTGACACTTGTATGAATTTTTATGCACAACTCTCTCATTTCACCTCAATTTTGTCATCAATTGGTTTATAGTGACAACTTCTCTATTTATGTATTAAATTCATATTTGTGATCAAGTGAAAATCATAATCTAACCAAAAATAAATAAAAAATCATGAAGGACCTTATGTCATGAAATCCCACATTTGTAGGGACACAAGGCATATTTTAGGGATAAGTAGCTTCCTTGGCCTTTAGGAAATTATCTTCAAATCATACAAATGTAAAGTTAAATCTTTACTATGTAAAGAGTGTTGCATGATGTTTTATTGAAGAGCCTCAAAAAGAAAAGATAACCTCAATTATGTTTGAGTCAAATTTCAATCACCCCCAATCAAATGTTGGCATCTAAAATTTGATGTATCCTTCAAAATTCTTCATCATGGTTTTGTATTTCAATTTCACAAGCCACAATTAAGCTTATATGGTTGCATAGCTATGAAAACATGTCATTTCACTCAGTGTGGACTTCAAGAGTTAACCGGCTTGGCCATCTTCTTGCAAAGAAAAACATGATAGCATAACCAAATGTCAATAGCCCCATACTTGAGAAAAAAATCACTGAAGTTAAAAACCACCAACAATAAAAAGTCAACTCCAAATAAAAAATAAAGTGCGGCTTAGCTAAGGTATATAACTAAGTCATATGCAATATTCTAGAAGCCACCATGGTTGCAAAAAATGAATATTAGCAAGGGTGTACAACATTTTAAATTACAAAGAGGACATGAGTATGAAGGAAATTTTTACATAAGCCTAAAATTTTAGGAGGAGCCTTTAATATTATGGAAAAAAATCTAGGAGTATTAATATATAAGTGAGTAATGTAGGAATACTCACTATCACTAAGAGAGGGGAGGAGGGAGAGGGGGTGAATTGGTGATGTATAAAAACCAAAGAAATTAATCAATATTAATTTTTGACAAGTACAAACTTTAATGGAAAAACATAAAGATCATCATGACACAAGATTTATAAGTGGAAAACTCTAGAAAGATAAAAAACGCCGTGTGAGTTGGACCAATCCAAGCCTCACAATTTGTTTAGTATTAGATCTCACTGACCAAAATCTCACTAATTACGATATATCTAGGAGCACCAACTCCAAAATCATCAGGAGCACCAACTCCAAAATCAATAGAAGCACCGATTCCATTAAGAAAAAAAAGAAAAATATATAGAGTACTACTCTGTTTACAATACATTCTAGATTATCAATTCCTCTGTCTCATATACAAACATTTAACATTTAACCCTCCTTGCATACATGGATAAAAAATCTCTTTGCAAAACTCCTCTTATCTCGACAAGAACAAACAAGGTTTAGACTGATGTATGCATGGACAAAGAATCCTCAATCTTTACACATACTTAGACTATAATCTTCTTGCAATTAGACAACTAGATGACACATAAAGACAGTCATGCTCCTTTCAAACAAACTCCAGTTACTTATAATCTCATTCAGAGCACATTAACCTATGCAGTGAAAACATATCTCATGAATGTAGTCACATTGTGGCATCGTAGAACCTTTTCAGACACTGTTATTTAAATCTACTTCTCTGTGCATAAAATTGATATCGACATGGTATCAAGGTCTTTGATCAGCTTCTCACATTATCCTTACATTCATTTAAACTCTAATCACCAATGGTCAAGTTCAAATTTCACTTGTCTATGGAAAGAGAAGATACACTTCAAGAATATAGTGATATAAAGGTATCACATAATACTGTTATTCACATCTCCCTCACTTTTGTATATATTTTGTTTTTGCATGATATCATCTTCAGTAAACTCTCACCAAGAACAGACCACGGTTTTTATACAGAATGCATTAGCAAACTTACTCAATCCATCGTTCCTCCAAACAATTACAATACTGTGCATAACTAAACCACGGGCACTGACATCCAAATACCTGTCAAAGTAAAGACACCAGGAAGTAACTATTATGCATTTTTAAAATAAAACCGTTAATCTTCAAATCCCACCGATTCTCTAATCAAATAATGGCCTTTGATCTTACTTTGACTGGTTAAACATATGTCTTTAACCTATCTAGCTGGTTACCTAGGTGTAGGGGCCGGTTGTCCAACGTGCTCAAACCCTTAAGTCTTCACTTAAGTAACTTGCCAGTATATAGCCAATCAACAACCAATTATAACATAAAGTTAACATTCCAAGGATAACCATGGAAAGACAAAAACTGTAGTATAGGATGATCTTAGGTTTTAGGTATGCACATTATTTTAAGTTACGAAGGTATAAAAAATTTCAAGAACTAAAAACCCTTGAAAAGGTATTATCACCATTAGACCTTTATAAGCCTTTGAAACAATGAAAGTAAAGCCAACCTTTTTGAAAGGTGATAGACACCAATACCCTTGATCCTCAAGAGAACACTAAGAGAGATCAAAATAATAATCCCTCTCCATATCAATGCTCATATCTCAGAATTTTTTCAACCATGCATTTATGCAAAACTCTTGCATTGAATATCTTTGAATGTTCATCAAGTACTATTGTCACAACAATGAAATGAATGAAAAATACCTCTGACAAATACCTTTGCTTTTGCAACAACACCAATGGAAAACTCTTGCACTAAATATCTTTGAATGTTCATCAAGTACTATTGTCACAACAATGAAATGAATGAAAAATACCTCTACAAATACCTTTGCTTTTGCAACAACACCAAAGACAAACCAATCAATCACCAACCACCATGGAATGAATACAAGTACCATTGACATTAATGAATCAATGACAAACATCAGTACCTTTGACACTTTTGTATCAACAACATCAATACAATAAATTGAATGATGAATAAGCAATCAATATCAACACCATGAAGCAACGAGCACTGAAACAACTTTTTGACACATGAACCATAAGATGATCAATGTTGTTGACATGAACAAACTCCAACTTTTGACATCAATGACAAACATCAACAAGTAAAAGTATATAATTAGAATCATTAATTACTATTTTTTAATTTGATTATTATTAAAGGGTTGTTAGAGCAATATGTACATAGGCCAACAAGAACTTGAATCTCTTATTATGTCTAATGAGGTTTTTGTGGTTCAAATTTATACATGTGCCTTAGAATTAATGATATTTGTGTTGGTGCACATAACTTCTAGTTTAAGCACCTTACTTAAGTTCTAATGTTAAAGTTATGGAGTTGAATATGTAGTTACTTTGTTGTAAAGGTTTGATGTGAGTTAGCAACCACTCCTAAATTAACCTCTTTTACTAAGAGGGTAGAACCACACCAACAATCTCATCCATCTAACATATAAGGGTATCTCGTCCATCTAATGTATAAGGGTATCCCATCTATCTTACATATAGAAATCAATAACAAGTCTATTTTGGAGGAGACATATCAAGATTAAAGTTTATGATCATGATATCATCCATATAACATCACCTAAACAATCTACCACTCATAAAAAGAGACAAGATGCCTCTAGCCTCTTATTTTAATTCTTTTTTTTTTTAACATTAATAACTTAATTCCTTTAATATAAAAATTTGAAAAATAATAATTTTATTTCAATTCTCTTAAATAAAATTACTTGTCTTGAAAAATTAATAAAAATTTAGAAAAGAAGATCTAATTTTCTTCAATTATTTATGTAATTTGCTTTGTATTTAACCAATATTTATTCCCTCAAATTAATATAATTTTTTTTAAAATATATTTTTTATTTTATTTCAATTGCATATTTATATTTTAAATCTTTTAATTCTTTTCTTTTCTTTTCTAAAGCTCACCTTATTTTTTTTGATAAAAGGCCAAGGCCTAACCATTTATATATTAATATATGTAAAAGCATTACAACCATAATCAAATTTATATTATTGATTATATGAAAATATCCATATAGACCAAAATTGTGCCTAATCTATCTGACACATCCACCTTTCTTTTTCTATCACAACTATAACTATATGATTGCCATATACATATTTTTCATGCTATTAAAATTGTGCAACATATTTATAGCACATATACAATATAAATACTAAAAACAGAAAGAGTATATATAAAATGATTATATATTCATTCTTCCATATAAGCAGTTGTTTCTTTAGACCCTTGGTGAATTCATTTAAATCGATGTCATTTTCGCCCTTTCCCTCTTGAAGTTTACCCTTTCTCCCCTTGACCTTCCATAGGCCCATGTTGATTCAAAGGCATGAAGCTGGGAAGAACACCATGTCCTTGTCTTTTGTGGTGATTCAACAAGAAAGAAAGAGAATAGAATTTATCCTTAAAACTATCAACCATTTGATACCCCAGTTCATTTGAAAACAAATTTAACACTCTGCAAATGGCCCATGGATCATCTCTTTTCAGGCTATTCCTTACTACCTCGAATGTTTCCCTGTAACATTGCTTGGTATTGAGAAATTTCTTTAGAAACAAACCTCCAACAAACCCACTACCTTTATCCAGGTTGTATGACTGCACACATTGTAACAACTTGTCCTCTCCCACTACATTTGGCTAAACAACCTCTTCAACTACGATTTCCAAGAGCTCGAGCGATTGCAGAAGATCCATTGCATTGGATAGGAAG
>VDFB02330074.1:0-25792 GCA_007258455.2 Sequoia sempervirens | reverse complement strand
AACATCAGATCTAAGCGTAGAGAAAGAGAATCAGTAGCAGGAGAGATGAATGTCTTATCTAAGAACGTGGACAACCTTCGTAACATAAATAATCAAGGCCCAATTTTTTCACTTCTTCAACAAAATTTGAGCATGTTAGTGTCAAGAATCAATAAAATAAATCCTTGATCTTCTTTGGGATGTTTCTTGAACAAGCTAGTGTCAAGAATCAATAAAATTGTGCCTTGATCTTATTAGCTTTGTTTCTTCACACTCGCCACTTCCTTGTTCGTCCTTGCCCTATAAGATGAAGAACATTAATGTAACATCAAATTGAAATGCATTCGATGAATTCATTCAAAATATGAAAATACATATTCAAAAGAATATTTCAAAATTACCCTTTCTTCCACTTTCTTCCTCTAACAAAACTAGGGATAGTGTGTTTTCCAATTTATTGAAAAAATTAGCATATTCATAACAGAAATAAAATTTTCTAAATGAAATCACAAAGACACTCTAAAATTTGAGCAACAAGCGACTGCAACGATACATATTATAGACAACCACAAATGAACACTTTAAAATGGAAAGTGCAAGAAAGTGGTAGTTTCCTATTTCTCAAATATTCCTTCCCAAGAAGACGATCTCCTCCCCAGGCACCCTTTAAATCTATTCCCCATCAACATCTTGTCTTCTCAGCATTTCCACAGTTGGAGTTGTACCAATATTCACTTTGTATTTCAGATTTCATTGTATTTGTAGCATCCCACATGTTTGGGGAAAATTCAATGTAATTCAATTATCAGAGATTGTAATGTAACATTAAAACAATGATGTAATAGTTAGGATCATTTGTATCTTTATTAAGAGATTTATCATGGATGTAATTATGCGATGTTTATTATTCTCGCATCATGGTTATTGGATGTATCCTTATCCTTGGTTATCATTATAAATGATATTGTTGTAATCTTTATCTTTATTTTCGTTTAGTTGTTGCGATGTAACCTCGCATGCCCCAGAGAACTAAGTGTGTTGATGTTATGTAATGTGCTATGTGATTATGGTCATATGTTATTACATGTTTAATTTAATTATTTAAAAAAAATTATTCGCATTGTGTGTGTTCTCTAGGGTTTGCACGATGGGCGTTACAACTTGGTATCAGAGCATAGGTTCATACACTGGGCACTATGTGTGCTCACTATGTAACCTTGCGTTTAGTCCCTAGAGTCTAGAGTTTCATTTTTTTTGTTGTGTTTATTGTGAACCTAAGTTTCTTCCGTTAGCCGGTCTCAGGGCAATGGTGCAGGAAACTGATGGGAAAGGATAGGACCCTCGGTGTAGTGCACAATGCACCGATATCCTTCCTATCACGGATGCACTATGAACCCTTGTGTCATTATGTGATGTGGTTTCCAGTGATGTGAGTTATGTGTGTGGTTTGTGGCATGCTCTCTGCATGGATTGTTGTGTGCTTACTCTTATCTATTTAATGACTTCCTGGAGTAAGCCATATCCTTGGGGGGGAGGATGTAATACCCCCATGTTACTAATATTGTATTATTATTTGTTACTCTTATGTGTGAGCTTGATTCTAGTTTCTAATGGTGATTAGTTCACCGTCTTGGTGTGTGGGGATGCCTCCTATATTAGGGAATCTTATTTCCTTTTGTTTACCGGCTTCTAGGAGTAAGCCAATTTTATGAGGGGGAGGATGTAATACCCCTCCTCTTACTATTTGGATTTATTATTTTTCTATGTGTTTGTTTGCTACTTGTGACTATGATGATACTATTATTGTTTGATTTGGTTAGTTAGATGTTAGAGGATGTTGTTATTTCATATGACATTATGGTTGGTTATGTTAGTTGATTTTCAGAATTATATTGTGATGCAATGATTTAATGAATTATGTCATAAGATGAATTTTTAGTTTAGAAATGTTATTTTATCAGATAGATTATAATTGTTAGAATAGGTGTGATGAAGGACAATATGGCATCACTCATTCGCGAATGCCCTATTATGTTGTGATTCCTTCTCACAATGCAGTGCTTTGATTTAATGCTTTGATTATATATATATATATATATATGTGCACATGTACACGACTTCGTTTGTATGTAGGATTGCAGGTACAAGTCTCAATTCCACCTGCTTCGGAAGGACAGGGCGAGCACCAATAGCCCAACGGTTAAATGTTGAAACAGAGGTGACGATGAAGTCATCCCGTCCCATGATGTCAAATTGTCTCGTTTGTTTGGTATTGTTCATTTTTGTGTAATTGACGTCATTTGTGTTTTGTGTTATGTGTTTTGTCGTATTTTATTTAAGGTGGTATTTTATAAGTTATGATGTATTTTATTTAAATGATTGAAATATTTGTTTATTTTAATGTTAGATTAAATTCTATTTAAATATTTAAATGATTTAATTATTTTGAAAGTCATGTGTTCCAATTAAATGATAATTAAATATTAAATGCGTTTTAATTATTTTAATTAATTAACTGGTGGAGGACAATTATTAGAATAAATTATTCAAATTAAATAGATAATGTGATGTGCAAGTAAAGTGGTAAAAATAGAAATTAAAACAATAAAACAAATAAAAGAATGAAAAAGTTGTGAAAACGAATAAGAATACGGATCTAATTAAAAAGCTGGCTTTTAAAGAATTATTTTCTTTATTTTTTATTTTTAGAGTTTTTAGAAGAAATTGTCAATATCTTTTATTTTAATTAAGAATTTCTGGGCAAGTTTTGGGGGAGAGAGAGAGGATTATTGAGGGAGAGGTTGTGCAAGTTAATGGTTCTGTACTGTTGAGTTTTCTAGAGTTTTCAGGAAAGATATTTCAATCTTTTGCTTGCTATATTTTGAAGGAGTGTTAGAAAGGGTTTTGCAATCTTTTGTTGGTATTATTCTGGAGTCTTCTGAACAAAGAATCGGATTCAAGTTCGAACATGAAATCTCAGAGTGAAGATTTTGAAGCAGGAATGAGAAGCACTTCGTAGAAGCCATCAGGATCAAGTCAGCTTCATTAGGTTCTCGAGAGTGTAGGACTACAGGTTCCACCCTCTCTCTTCTTGATTGTTTTGAATCTGTAAAAAAGAATAGAAATGTGATTTAAATCAATCCTTGTTTGTAAAAGAAATGTTCAGAAAATTAGATTTAAATGATGTAGTTTGTAAAAAAAAAAGAAAATAAATAAATCATTAGGTTTTCTTTATATGAAAGTTTCTTTTTAAATTCAAAATCATTTTGTTTTATTGCAAGCAAATAGAAAGATAATTCAGTTGAATTCCGTTGAAAATGCCCAATTTCTCTCTATTAATTTACTGTGGGAAAAAGATCAATCTTTTTATTTTTATGGTTTTGAAATATTATGTTGATAATCAATAATATTTTTATATATATTGAAAATATGTGTTATTCTATTTTTTTTTTGTTTACACAGAAAATTATGTTTTTTGTGTTTGTATAACTATTTTAATTTATATATATATATATATATATTTAAATTTACGTTTTTTTTCGTGTGCAACTGTAAAATCGAAATGAAAAGAAACAAATTTATGAATTAAAGTTTCATTGTCCGTGTTTGAAATAAATATAATGTAATAAATAAAATTTTAAAAAAATAATATGGGGATTAGGGAGGGGACGGCTGGGCCGTACCCCGCCCCTGTCCCAAGTGGGCACTGGCTATGCAGGTGACAATTTCCACCGATGGCCATGCCCTTCGATGTCCATGCCATACGTACTTGTTGCTGCTAACTGTCAATGATTAGCCCTAGCCCGTACTCACCAGTCCGCTATCCGTCGCATCACACTGGCAGAAAATAAGAAGTAGAATATATGTGAGACACACCACCTAAATTTACATTTGTTATTTACTGCGTCACCAGCAAGTTCACTTCAGGAAGTCCATTAATGGGAGGTTGAGCATTTATTCCCCAACTACCATCAACATTGCTGCCTAAACTTAAGTTGTTGTCCTGCCTAAATTTATGCCTAAATTTTTTGCTAATATTTTGCATTTGGGTCCTCTCTGGTTTCATTTCGTGTTTGCTTCTATTGTAGCCTCAATACGAGAACTCGAAGCATGATGAGATAGACTTTGAGTTCTTAGGCAATAGGTCTAGACAGTCGTACATTTTTCAAACTAATGTGTTCAGTGGAGGGAAAGGAGACAGAGAACAGTGCATATACCTCTGGTTTGACCCCACAAGAGATTACCATTCTTACTCTGTTCTCTGGAACATGCGTCAGATTGTGTAAAAATTAAAGAATCCTTTGATTACATAGCTGGATATTTCTGGGGGAGCGATCAATCTCTGCTTTTTATTTCTACCATAAACGAATAGACAGGTTCTTTTAATATTGTTTTTTATAACTTTTATTTTTCCAGTCTATCTGTATAAATATTATGTATTTAGCATTTTAATTTATCCAATTAATTTTTATCTTTTGTAATTGCAACTAACCTTTATTCATATGGATTGATTGAATGAATATGAGTGTTTTACTATAGGATGCTTATCAAAACTAATCCCCATTTCCAAATACACCATCCAAAACACCCCGCTACCTCCATTTCGATAGGATGTTTTAATTTGATAATCACTCTTTTTTATGAGTGCGGTTTTATCAATTTAGATGTTAATGTAGAAGTGCATTTTCTAAATAGTTAGTATATTAGAATCAAAGTAGTAATTTTTTATTATTAAATCCATTCTAAAAATATATAATATATTGAAATCAATGCACACTATTATTTAAAAGTTATATATATATTCAAAATTAAAATTACAATATATTGATTGAATAAATTTTAACAATTATAAATAACATATTATATTTTTTATTATGGATAATTCTTCTTAATCAAATATAACAATATCATATTAATTATAAATTCTTTAACTATAAATTTTAGTAAAAAGAATCTATATGTTGTAATAATATAGACTTATGTGTAGAGTGGACCAATTGTAAGATATGGCATAAGTTGTAAGTTTGACGTCAATGAATCATGGTAAATATTTTAAGTGGTAATCAATCTTTGTTAAAGAAAAGCTTGATGTTTATATTATGATAAATAAGAATTAAGTTAAAATATTTTACTTACTCTATATAGAGAGATTGTTAAGTAAATTTTAAATGATTTTTAATAATATAGTACAATTTTCTTTTAGAAAACAAAGGTATTTTTGAAAGAGAAAATATTATAGTTATATCTAATAATATTTTTTTAATAAATTTTATAGTTATTTAGATAAATTATAAAATAAATTTAAAAATTATGCTATTGTTGTTCTTCATTATATAGGAAAAATTATCAATAAATTATTTATGTTTTATAGGGATCCTTCTAATTGAACATTATGTGCACATTTTAATAATCTTGAAAAAATATTAGCAACATTATTTTTGTTATATAGAAGGAATTTATAATACTAACAAATTATCCATGGTTTATAGGGATCCTTCTAACCAAAGCTTATGAGTACTTTTCTATTTATAAAAATTGATAGCATTTATTTTTATTACATGGAGAGATTTTTAATATTATTAAACTATCTATAATTTATAAGGGTTCCCTTAATCAAACATTATAATCATCTTTCAATAACCTTGAATAAACTCTTCTCTCTCCAATAACCTCTTGATCCCCATGCAAGCCCTTTAGAGGGGTTTTTATCATACATATAGCTACAAGTTAGCTTATTTTAACTTTAGTGAGGTTGAAAAAATAAATTCTTTGCTTTTGTAGATAATATTCAATTGATTAGTTTTTTACTACCTAAAAGCATAAAAAAGATATGCCTACTTGTTAGTGTGAATTTTTTTAATACCTAACTAGTCATTATCCTACATAATTATCTAATTCATAATACACTTAAGTTTCAATTTAGGTATAATTTTTATCTTTTGTCCCACCTCATGTGAAGTATGCATGTGTCTCTTGTTTTGGTTGGACCCTAGTCCTACACAGAGGACAAGTACAATGGGAAATAAACCACATTTCAATGCAGTCAACATGCAAAGTGTGCTTACAATTGAGAAGAAGCCTGCCCTTGTCATTCTCCTCAAACCCACACAAACAAACAACATAATCCACACCTTCATAGTCACTTTGCAATCTATAAACAAATAGAGGCAGGGCATCTATGACGACCTTGTCTAGACTAACAGTTATAATCACTAAAATCAACAAATTAATATAGCTGCAACCATAGGTACGGTTGGGAATAATATGAGATACAACCAAGCCAACGATATATAATGATTTTTAGAAATGACCACAAAATTGAAATAAAATACAAAACCTTCAAACTCAAAGTAATCTGTAAACCTCAATTGGATAAATATAATAATTTAATATTGATATCTATTTAAATAACTATATTATGTTAGTCTTTTGATATTTTAAATATTTTAATTTTGATCTCTTTAATAGTTTTTATTTGAAATATTCTTATCTTAAAATGTATACTTTAAGTTTAAATAATTTATCTAAATATAAATATATTGTTAGTTATTTCTAATATTAATTATATAAAGATATAAATATTTGATATCTTTATATAAATTAATATAAATATTAATTTTATTCCAATAATTTATATTAAAAAAATTTAAAACTTTTTTTTATGAAATTTTCTAATATTATTAGTTATTGCAGGGAACTATAGACACCACCAGAATTTAACTAGTTATTAATAACTCTCATTTTAACCAATGAGAACTTACCCCACATAGTCTTCAAGGGCCTATAATCTTGTGAAATATTTACCAAAAAAAATTCATAAAAAATAGATAGCATGATTTAACATATTGAAACGAATTAAAAAAATTCTCATAGAATAACTAAAGAGCTCGGGGCATAACCCATGTTTACAAGTCATAAGAAGGTGAGTCCAAGATTTACAAATTAAAATTAAAATTAAAACAATTTAGATAGCGTGATTTAACATATCAGAATTAGGGTTAGGTTTCACGTTAAGGTTATTATTAGGATTAAGGTTAGGGTTATAATTAGATATAGAATTAGGGTTAGGCTTATAGTTTAGATTAAGGTTTACTTTACGATTAGAGATAGAATTAGAATTAAGGTTATTATTAGGATTAAGGTTAGGGTTATAATTAGATATAGAATTAGGGTTAGGGTTATAGTTTAGATTAAAGTTTACTTTACAATTAGAGATATAATTAGAATTAGGGTTAGGTTTCACGTGAAGGTTATAATTAGAGTCAGGGTTATAATTAGATGTAAGCTTTATTATATAACTATAAATACATTAATTTAGCTTTTTTAATTTTAAGTATATTAAAATAGAAACTTGTAAATTTAGGAAAGTTCTTCCACACTCAATTTTCTAAGTTTTAGAAACTTATTTTTTGAGGTAATAATTTAACATATTCTTTGTATATCTTATCTTTATAAATAATTCTATATACATTACTTAATTTATATGGTAAATAAGCTAGTTTTAAATATATTAGTTAAAATGAGAGTTATTAATAACTAGTTAAATTATGGTGGTGTCTATAGTTCCCTGGCAAGAACTAATAATATTAGAAATTTTCATCAAAAAAAGTTTTAGCTTTTTTTAATATAAATTATTTGAATAAAATTAATATTTATATTAATTTATATAAAGATATCAAATATTTATACAAAGATATCAAATATTTATATCTTTATATAATTAATATTAGAAATAACTAACAATATATTTATATTTAGGGGCGGGGGCCCTAGCTCGGTTGGCTAAGTAATTCCGTTGTGGCTCGGCTGGTCACGAGTTCTAGTCTCCCCTGTCCCGTGGTACCAGAGGGCGTGTCGCGCCAGCGCTGCCGGTCATGTTAAAAAGTTTACCAAGCGCACTGCAGTTTATAGGGGGTCGTGCTACCCGATTCCTACAGTCTATATATATATATATTTATATTTAGATAAATTATTTAAACTTAAAGTATACATTTTAAGATAAAAATATTTCAAATAAAAACTATTAAAGAGATCAAAATTAAAATATTTAAAATATCAAAAGACTAACATAATATAGTTATTTAAATAGATATCAATATTAAATTATTATATTTATTCAAGTGTTTACATTATCAGTACTATTGCAATGAGTTAATTAGTTATGACATGAACTTAAATAAATTCTTTCTTAATTTATTATCTTTCAAATTAAAATTTAAAAAATGACTTTTTTTAATCAAAACTTATAATATCAAATTATATTAAATACATCAAAATCTCAATATTTAAATTAAATTAATAGAAACAGTTTTTAGAAGATTTTAATATTTTATTTTATATTAAATTTAAATATTTTTATTTTTTATCTTATTTTAAATGTTGTGTGTACATTTATTTAATAAATGTTAGTACAAAAATAAATTAATTTAAAATATTGAATAAAATTTTATTCAAAATATTAATATAATTTAAAATTATAATTATTTAGTATAATTTATTTGTATAAAGAATTATTAAAATTTAATAACTAACATTTTAAGTATTTTTATAATATTATTCTTTTAATAAAAATTTAATTACATACAAATAAAATGAATATAAATTAATCATATCAATCTTAAGTTTCTTTATTTTTTACTATTTCATTGTTTACTCCCTCATTTTTGAGTATACATTGTACTAATGTACTAAAAACCCATGACAACCTGTAATGCAGAAATGTCAGAATTTGCACGAGAAGACAACCTTTTTCCAACTCACCGCTAATCACTAAGTCATATTGATCTGTATAGGATCTAGACTAGATTGCAGTTTTTAAATGCTTAACTTTTACAATGCTTTACAATGATTATTTCAAGTTAATTAAATCAAAATCAACTTAAGGAAATAACAGAATGAAAGTAATAACAAGGTGATTATAACAGAAAGGAAGGAAATGAGAGAAAGAAAGAGAGAGAAGAAGAGAAGTGCAAATAGTTGATAACGGAGTTCATCACGAAAGTGACTACGTCTCCGGGTCCACTCCAATAGACAGACCGATCCGATTAACTCCAAAATCAATTACAAAGCACCACAATCATTCTCCAAGCACTTCAGCAGCATAACAACGCTCTGACGTGCAAGAATGACTTGAAAACTCTTCAACAAGACATCTCTTTCGATTATCTCCACAGCTTCAAGACTTCATCACCTGAAAGAAACTTGATTCCCAACTCTCACCTCAAGCCCCCTTTAAATACATAAAATTTTCTCAAATTGGCCTTTAACCAATTGACTTACAAAATATTTTCCAAATCTCCCAATTTTGCATAAAGATCATTACAAATTTCCCCTAACAAAAATAAATCCCCTATTTATACATAATAAATCTTTAATAATCCCCTTAATGTTTATTTTAACCCTTTTTATTATTCATTTCGGGCTTAGGAGATTTTAATTAGTTTTGATTTAATCCTTTAAAAGGATTAGTTTTAACTTATAGAGGAGTTTGTTTTTAAATCATAGGTCATTCGGCTTTCAAACAGTTAACAAAATAAGCCGACGCCATATACTTAACGAAAGCCATTTGATGGCTCGTTGGTGGCTATGTTCTTTATATCCCGGCCGGTGCAGGTTCAACTCCCGCCGGCTCATTTTTTTCAAAAATAACCAACGAACATTAAACAAAACAAACCGGCTTCTATGCATATGTAAAGGCCGACGATTTGGCGGAACGGCCATCCGAAAATATCCCGAGGGAGAGGTAAGGAGTTCGAGCCCCTCGTGGGCAGTTAAAACCATTTTGCAACCAAAACAACGAACGCCAACGAAGGTGAGAAGACAGGGCAACGTGTCGCACCAGGAGGGTGCGACGTGGCAGGCTCTGATTGGATGTTATTGCTGATGCACCTGCTGACTCAGATGCATACGTGGAAGCTGACGTGTCAGGATGACATGGACAGTGACTGGGATGCTGACTGTGCAAACTGATGACATGTCTGCCAACTAGGATGATGACGTGGCATGCTGACTAGCTTGCTGACTCGGATGATGACGTGGCATATGGACTGCTGACTGGATGCTGACCATGCTGCCACCTCAACGCTGACTGTGTGTATGGATGTACGGACTGCCACATGTCAGATTCTGATTCATCCGTACAGTGCCGATGAGGATGGAACGTGTCAAATTCTGATTCGCTGTCCGTATAGTACGGAATGATGACGTCAGCAACTGTACGCTCAAAGTCAACCGAACTTTGACTGCTTGTAACTCGAGCATACGGCATCAGATTTCAACGAAACGAACATTGCCAGAATCATCTCGATGAGCTCTTCGACTTTCCACTTACTTCAAAGATTTTTTATTATTCCATTTTTTTCGCCTTCTGGACGCCCCTGATTCCAGTTTGACCGAAGGTTTGACTGGCTATAACTCGTGCAAACGGACTCCTTTTCGCTCCATTCGAGTTGTGTTGGAATCAGGACACTAAGCTCTTTCTGATGGTGCAAATTTTGGAGAAAAATGAGACACTTCAATTTTCACTAAAAAATGTCCACCGGATCAGGCCTCCCCATTGAAGACCTTTTGGACCTCCAAAAGTGGCATTTACTCTGACAATAAGTGAGGACTTGGCCTCCCCACTTGTCCTGTATCTTCTGTACATCTAAATACCTGACTCACAAGCATAATCAAGACTACAACAATATTGTTGAACATAAACATAACTTTATCACTTCCATAAGCATCCACATCAATTGTTGTAGCCACTAACCAAAAAAAATTGACTAGCATCAAGTTGAACATCAATTCAGAAATGAAAGAGAATAAGTCAGCAACAATTCGATCCTTCACAACAGGAACATTTTTACCCAAGGATCCATCAATGCTTTCAATAATCATTTTCTCATGCTGTACTATTGGTGCATCTTGTAACATCTGACCCTGGTTAGCTACTCCAAGTTCAAGTGTAGAACCACCTATACTGACAGACATAAGAGTTAACTCTTTATTTGCATTAATTACCCTCTTTAACTGCCCTGTGTTTGCAAAAGATTGATCAGTCTTAATCTTGTGAGAATGTACAATGTACTGAACGCCATCTTTAAACAAGTGATAATGATTTTGTTGCCTGTAGAAGATTGCTTTTCTGTCATAAAGATAAGGGCTACCAAGCACTATCCCACAGATATCCAGTGGAACTACATCAAACTGTACTTCATCCACAAACTTACTAGTGATTGTGAACCTTAAGGTGCATTGTTTTGTTACTTGCAGCTTATCATTTTCACAAATCCAACCTAGTGGATAAGGTTTCTTAAGTTGTGTAGTTTTTAACCCCAAGTTCTTTACAACACTTTCTGAAATTAAATTCACTTGAGAACCACTATCTATGAGTGCATCAATTTTACTGTTCTTAGCAACAACCCTTAAATGAAACAACTCATTCCTTTTCACATCTTCAAAGAAATCATTAACTGTAGAAGAAGAAGCACAACTAGCAACAGAAACACCAGAAATAGGAGCTTTACCTTTTAACCCCATAGTTGTTATCTTAGTCTCATCATCTGAATCTAAACCAAGATCCATAACAACATTCATGGCTTTCTCCTTACCTTTCTGTTTCTGATTACGTCTCTGATCCCACTTAGGCCTCAGTTCGGGATGCAACTTCCAACAATGATCTTCATTATGACCTTTCCTGTCACAATGAGTGCAAGAAAGTTTCTCATCCTTCTTAACTGTAGCTGTGTTCTTTCCTTTCCCTGTCTCTGCAACCTTAGAAGATTTCTTTTCATCATTATCAAACTTGTCAATGAAAGATCCTTTACCCCTTGACTCTAAGTGTGTAGCTTGAACAGACACTTCATCCAAATTACAAGGGTTCAATACCAAAATGGAATGCCTAAGGTAGGAATGCAAACCTCCTATGTACTTCAACAACATGTCCTGAGTGTACAAAGGAACATTCAAAGCAATAGCCCTTTTCCTAAATTCATGGGTGTACTCTTGGACAGTTTGACCCTTCCCTTGCCTAAACATTTGCCAGTCCATCATTAACTGCTGCATATGTCCTAGGGGATAAAACTGCTTCTTAAGAGCATTAATAAACTCTGCCCAAGTTAAACTGACTCTACCATGTTGTGAAACTTCTACCTTAGTCTTACTCTCCCACCAAGTTAAGGCTGTACCTCCTAAACAAAGAGTAGCTAATTGGATCCTATCAACATCATCTAATAGGTTCTGGACTCTACAATAAACCTCAATTTGTTGAATCCAATCATCCAATTTTTTAGCATTAAGTTCTCCACAATATTTAGGTAAATCAAATTTTACATCCAGTTTTATTTTAGGCTTATACCCACTCTTGAAAGGATTAGAAGAAATAGAATGAGGAGAAGATGGAGAAGAAGGAGAAGGAGAAGAGGGAGGAGAAGAAGAAAAGGGATGATCTGGTTGCTTGCCACCATCTCCATGTTGTTTCCCTTTCTTGTCTTCGCGATCTTCTTGCTTTGATGAACCTTCTTCACGTTCCTTCCGTTCTTGTCTCTCCTGAAAAAGAATGTCCACCTTTGCCTTCATCTCGAGGAATGCTCTACAAAATTCCTGCTCACTGATTTCTTCAGAAACCTCCATTACAGAAACTGGCATCTTCAAAAATATTCTACGCTTCTCGATCTCAGGATCAAAGTCTTCAAGCTTGCCTTCACCCTTCTGAATCCTGGATCTCGTTAGCATTCAAAAAACAAATAACTACAATAATAGTCACCCAAAAGCTCTTATACCAACTTGATCTGTATAGGATCTAGACTAGATTGCAGTTTTTAAATGCTTAACTTTTATAATGCTTTACAATGATTATTTCAAGTTAATTAAATCAAAATCAACTTAAGGAAATAACAGAATGAAAGTAATAACAAGGTGATTATAACAGAAAGGAAGGAAATGAGAGAAAGAAAGAGAGAGAAGAAGAGAAGTGCAAACAATTGATAACGGAGTTCATCACGAAAGTGACTACGTCTCCGGGTCCACTCCAATAGAGAGACCGATCCGATTAACTCCAAAATCAATTACAAAGCACCACAATCATTCTCCAAGCACTTCGGTAGCATAATAGCGCTCTGACGTGCAAGAATGACTTGAAAACTCTTCAACAAGACCTCTCTTTCGATTATCTCCACAGCTTCAAGACTTCGTCACCTGAAAGAAACTTGATTCCCAACTCTCACCTCAAGCCCCCTTTAAATACATAAAATTTTCTCAAATTGGCCTTTAACCAATTGATTTACAAAATATTTTCCAAATCTCCCAATTTTGCATAAAGATCATTACAAATTTCCCCTAACAAAAATAAATCCCCTATTTATACATAATAAATCTTTAATAATCCCCTTAATGTTTATTTTAGACCTTTTTATTATTCATTTCGGGCTTAGGAGATTTTAATTAGTTTTGATTTAATCCTTTAAAAGGATTAGTTTTAACTTATAGAGGAGTTTGTTTTTAAATCATAGGTCATTCGGCTTTCAAACAGTTAACAAAATAAGCCAACGCCATATACTTAACGAAAGCCATTCGATGGCTCGTTGGTGGCTATGTTCTTTATATCCTGGCCGGTGCGGGTTCAACTCCCGCCGGCTCATTTTTTTCAAAAATAACCAACGAACATTAAACAAAACAAACCGGCTTCTATGCATATGTAAAGGCCGACGATTTGG
This sequence comes from Sequoia sempervirens, assembly GCA_007258455.2. NCBI lineage: Eukaryota > Viridiplantae > Streptophyta > Pinopsida > Cupressales > Cupressaceae > Sequoia > Sequoia sempervirens. Next base: position 12,116 of record VDFB02330074.1, on the reverse strand, counting down.
CAGAACGGCCATCCAAAAATCTCGCGAGGGAGAGGTAAGGAGTTCGAGCCCCTCACGGGGAGTTAAAACCATTTTGCAACCAAAACAACGAACGCCAAAGAAGGTGAGAAGACGGGGCCACGCGTCGCACCAGGAGGGTGCCACGTGGCAGGCTCTGATTGGATGTTATCGATGATGCACCTGCTGACTCAGATGCATACGTGGAAGCCGACATGTCAGGATGACATGGACAGTGACTGGGACGCTAACTGTGCAAACCGATGATGTGTCTGCCAACTAGGATGATGATGTGGCATGCTGACTAGCTTGCTGACTCGGATGATGACGTGGCATATGGACTGCTGACTGGATGCTGACCATGCTGCCACCTCAACGCTGACTGTGTGTACGGATGTACGGACTGCCACGTGTCAGATTCTAATTCGTCCGTACAGTGTCGACAAGGATGGCATGTGTCAAATTCTGATTCGTTGTCCGTACAATATGGAATGATGACGTCAGCAACTGTACCCTCAAAGTCAACCGAACTTTCACTGCTTGTAACTCGAGCATACGGCATCGGATTTCAACGAAACGAACATTTCCAGAATCGTCTCGACGAGCTCTTCGACTTGCCACTTACTTCAAATATTTTTGACAATGCCATTTTTTCACCTTCTGGATGCCCCTGATTCCAGTTTGACCGAAGGTTTGACTGGCTATAACTCGTGCAAACGGACTCCTTTTCGCTCCGTTCGAGTTGCGTTGGAATCAGGACACTGAGCTCTTTCTGATGGTGCAGATTCTGGAGAAAAAATAGACACTTCAATTTTCACTAAAAAATGTCCACCGGATCACATATGCATTTTCCAATACTATCATAGCTTGGATAATAGCACTCTCTATCCAAACATCATATTTGAAACCAGCTAGAATGATATTAATTTGCTTATGTGGATTGTGATATGCTCCATTGCCACTGACAAAGAATGTCCTGGACATGCAAGACTAAATTAATTCAAATAAACTTTAGAAAGATTTCTATTAAGATGGTGAAATAATTATATAAAATTGTCATTAATTACATTAAATATGTATCAATAAAATAACCCACTTTAGTACTATCAATTATTCACATTACTTTTGTCTCTAAGTAAAATTATGTCTACTTGGTAGATTTATATGTACCACTAAAATGGGACAAATTAGCAGGTAGATTTGCATCTTCTAAGAGCGTAAATTAAGCCTTGAAAATATTGTTTTAGGATAGAGAAATTTACTAGTGGTGGGTAGGATCCAATGATAGGTAGGAAAAGAGTACTTCTATGTCAAGGTTGCAGGGATCAATACAAAACCCTCGTGGAGTGGGATCCTATGATAGCTTCTAGACATAGAATAGTATTTTTGTCCCTATGCTTGTAAGCTCAAAATTCTCCTAAGTGGTATCCAATGATATTTTATCTAATTTTTTTGTTTTAAATCTCTGCTCCTCACATTAGTTTGGGTAATTATTTACTAAATGTGCATTCTTTTTATTTCTTTATCATATTGGCCTATCCATATTTTTCCTAAGAGATAATTGTATCATTTTAAAATCCCATTTTTAGCCCTAGGGAAGTGCCACCATATAGAGCTTATAATATAGTAGTTGAGGTTCAAATAATTTAAGGAACGTTTACTTATCTTAAGATGATAAAATAGGACAGTCAAATATGTTTTGGTATATTCTACTTATAGGCATATAATTTTTCTGTGGAGTTATATGCATAGAATATTCATAACTACAAATTTAGATTTGTGTATAAGGTTCAAATTAATGAATTTTTAATACAATCTAGATTATTTTTATAATTTGTGAATTCAATCTAATTAATTTTAAGAATGATCTAATATATATTTTTATTTTATTTCTTACATGATTGAGAATAAGTGATTTTGAGTTAGTTCAAAAGTTATGGTCAAAGTAGTAGATAGCTAACTTTTGAATTCTAAAATCAACTTGTATCTTTATTTCTTTTAATTTCTATGATATGACATATTGTAACTTGAAATCAGATTAATTCAATTTTATTTCTTGTTATGTTCCTTAAACCTAATTTTTCATACAAAGATGAATTGTATTTCCTTAAATTTAAATGAACCCAACACTCAAAACCTTCTAAAATTTTACCTTAAGGTTTTGACTTTTCTTATATCTATAATTTTTAGATTTGATATTTTTATTACTATGTCATTTATTCTAGATTTTATTAGAGTCTCGGGCTTTCATTATTTTATATATATCCCATCACCACCATCCCATCTTTTGATTGATTGAGTTTCATTATTATATCATTTACCATGGATCCTTACAAATTTTTATTTTGGGATTTCCCTCATGCATACATCATGGATTATGAGCTATTTTCATTCTTTCTTGATTCTCGTCCTTTTATCCTTAATTATTTTGCCTTATTTTATGACATAAATGATCCTACATGTTTCATGCATAAGATTGTAGAGTATTTGAGAAATGTTCCATCCTTTTTAGACTTATGCATGCCTTCCCATCTATATTAGAGGATTTCACTTTATTTATCTCGATGACTCGTCATGATTCTTCATCTCATGAGATAAAATATGGCGATACTTTAGTCCTAATCTCCCATAATACATATAGGTGTATTCCTTCATATGGTGACGTTTCCTAGTAAGCATATATTATGTGCATCTCATCTCCCATAATATATCTAGGGATATTCATTCATGTGTAATATTTTCTAGTAAGCATATATTTTGTACATCTCAAAAAAAGTTTCCTTTTACCTCTATTGGTTTTCCTACATGTGTCTCTCTTTCTCTTTAATACACATGTTTTACCTTCATACAAGATTGGTATTCTTTCTTGGAATTCATGTTGCTCATGCTATATTGATGATATATTAAGTGACTATCATGGTGACAATTCTTTATTTTTTAATGATAATTCTCATGACTCTTATAAAAATGTTACACATAGTTATCGTTCTTCACATTTTGGTATCCTTTCCTTGGGAGTCTCATAGACATGTCCATGCATATCATGATGTTATATGCCTTTTTTATAACAACGGTTTCTCCTTCAAATCCTTTTATGCCTTTATATGATATATATTTTGTGTAATTGTGGAGTACCTTCTCTTACATATCATATTGAGAAAACACATGGAGTATACATTCATTGAATAAGAGAACTATGTAAAGATATCTTAGATTATTTATTTAGCTTGTGTGCAACTATTTAGTGATTTATCTCTTAAATCCTCCCCTACTAGTACTAGTGATTTATCTACACATCAAGCTATTGGACATGTTGAGCATGATATTTCACATTATTTGTACTCCACCATGAGTATGTTTGAAAATCTAGATGGTATATTTATCATTATGAGAAAATATTTAAAAAGAGATTATAGTAATGGAATATTACATAATCCCTCAAAATATGGTATTTCGCCCTTCCCCTCACCAAGTAGATTTCTAGAACCATGTTTATAAGTATATAATGGTAGATCTAATCCATTAATAGAATTATAACCCTTGTAAACTTCATGCTACTTATTTTCATAAGGACAAGTTATTTGCTAGATTGTTTCCAACAACTTTGAATGACCAAGCATTCACATGATTATTTATTGCCTCATTCTATTATTATATCGAACATTCTCATTATGACATTGAATCCATGACAAATGTTTCTAAAATTATGCAATGCAAGAAAGAAAAATATTAACTAGTTTATGATTATATGTTAAGATTTCAAGTTTTGATTACTATTATGAGTTTCACATTAAAATAAGATGAGGTTCAAGGCTCTTTTATTAACTATTTACAAATGAGAGTATTCTTTATTATAAAATCCTTATCTATCCCATTGGTGAGGCCAAAAAAATCTTAAAATTAGGATCCTCCACATTGGACATGAACTCTCCCACAAGAAAAAAAATCACTAGAATATGAAATAGCAAGTGCATAGAAAATATATTAAAATGAGCATTAGGAATGTAAAGTTGAGACACCTTTTCCTATCACTAATGGATCTTTTACTATCAATATCACCAGCTTCCTTTACCAATAGCCTCATTTCTTTTACTATATTTTACTATTCTTGAACATATGTTCATATCCAACAATTTTATGTCCATTTGGAAAATATAATAAATCTCCCATGTGTTAACTTTTTTTATTAATGTTGTCAATTCTTCATCCATAGCCTCTTTCCAAGAATCTACATCATTAATACCAATAGCTTCCTTTACAATCCTAGGCTTATGAGTGTTAGTGTATAAAGAAATTTCACAAATTTATCCAAGTAATAATGTGTTGTGTCAATGGAATTGAAGTCATTGTATAAAATAATTGTATGTTTGGTTTGGATCATTGATGTCATTGTTAAGGGTACAAGTAGGTCTATTATTAAGACACCATGTTAATGTAAAAATTATGTTGTGGGAACAAATCGTGTAGTTTAAATCATGCCAACCTATAATGCAAAATCTAAACATCATCCCAAATCATAACATTGTCCCATATAATCTTATTTGTAAATTGACTTTGTGGTAAAAGTAATTTTTAGAGAAAAGATCTTATTTGTAAATTCATTGGGTTCAATTGAATTTTAGGATGATAATAATTCCCATGTTTGTTTATATTCTTGAATTTATGGTAGAAGATTTAATTTTTTAAATACATATTTGAACAAGATAGAGGTCCACTAACCATGTTAATATTATTCAGAATGGGTAGGCCAAATAAATGGGAATCACTTCTTTCTCTACGTGTGCAAGACATTCCCAACCAGGGAAATCATTTCTCAAGTGTTGACCTTGAATGGACACCTATTGGAGGTGGCAATAGTTAGATAGACATATGTGCTACAATCCCTCTTGAAAGACTCCCTCAGTTTGTCAAAGGAGAAGGTTTATTGGATAGTACAAAGATGACATTTGTACGTAAATTGAATAGAAATACCGACTTGATACAACCTAACGACCAGGCAATGAAGATGTACTCAAGGTTTGCTTATATTTAATATAATAATGAAGCATGTCAAAACTTATATTTTCTATTTGTTATATTAATTAATATATATATTTTGTACATGTGAAAACAGTTATTGGTGTGCTTTTGGCCCCAAGGACAAAATAAATAACTATGAAAACAAGAAAAGGAAACGAAACTTTATCCAAAAAAGGGGTTGTCAAACCCACTTTTATGTTAAGGTTATGTATGGTAGACCAGATGTTGCGGTTATTACATATAATGATTTCAGTCATTATGATGCTAAAGGTGAATTTTGTCATGGAAAAGATGACCCTTCTGGTGATCCAAGGAGTAGTGTTGCACCAAGGTTGTCAAATGAATGCAAATCATATATTGAATCCTTATTGCTAATGGGGGTGGGAATTGACACAATATGTGAACAACACTATTTAGACCCTAGTTTGACACAGTTGATGAATAAGAGGGACACATATTTGTTAAGGAAAGATGTCATGAGTGCATGGAATAGAGTGCGCTCACTTCGATCCCAAAAGAGTGAAGATGATGCAAAAAGTGTAAGCATGTGGCATATAGAGGAGAAAGACAACTTTTTTTATTATAAAAGACCAAACAATGTGGAAAATATTCCATTTATGGTAGGCATCCAAACACCATGGATGCAAGAAATGATGGTGAAACATTCACATAATGCAATTATTGCTATGGATTCCACATTCTCAACAAATAAATATGGTGTAAATAAAACAATTTTAATTGTATTTATGGATTTTAATGAAATTATTAATTTATTCTACTAAAAATATACTAATTTATGGTTTATTCATGTGTAGTATCAGTTATATACTTTGCTTGTATTCGATGAACAAGAGGCTGGTATACCTGTTGCATGGGCCATATCCTCAAGAAATAAATTTGAGGATATAAATGAATGGTTGATAAAAGTTTATAAAAGAGGGAAACAATGTAAAGAAGATTGGAATGTCAATGCATTTATGACAGATGATGCTAGTGCCGAGATTGAAGCAATCATGTTTTTACTGGCCTTAATCTTTTATTTAAACTGAAGTTAACTCGTTGTAATTGCTTAATATTTAGTCTATAAAAATTTGAACATTACACTTATCCTCATAACTTGTAGATTATCCTTTGATTGCCGGGTACTTTTATGTATTTGGCATGTATGTAGGGCATGGTTGAAGAATGTATACAGGTAAGTCAATCTTTTATTAAAATACTTGGAATACCTGAACATTTCATGTTCGAATTTCATAGCTTGATATTATGTTTTATAATCCAGGTATGTCAGTAATAAGGATGTTGGGAGTAATATGTTCAATAGATTGGGTGAGATAATGTATGCAATGAGTGATGATGAAGACATCACTACTCATCTAATAACAAATTTCATGGAGGAATTCAAAGAGGAGAAGAAATTTATTGATTACTTTCAACAAACTTGGTGTCATGATGAAACTCGTATTGGTAAGCTCATTGAATTATTCATTATGATTTTGTATGCATTTATATTGTTTAACTTGTTTTTTATTTATACTAAGACAACATTTTGTGGGTTTGTATAGCAATGTGGGCAAAAAATTATAGAGGTTTCCCTCATGCAAATCAAGAAACCAATGCTTCCATAGATTCGTACCACTGCCACATCAAGAGTCACTATTTAAGTGATTGTGCTAAGAGGTGCACGAGGAGAATGGATTGGCTTATCCATACACTTCTTCATAGGGTAGAGCCATTCTACAAAAATAAAAGATATTTGCAATTATCTGGGTTTCTAACTAATTTCAAAAAAGAATGATATTACACAACTGCATTAGAGAGGTCAAAAAAAATACTAGATACAGATTGTTGCCCATATGATCTCATCCCTAACACATACTAGATAAGAAGCCAAACAACTCCAAAAAAATGGTACCTTGTTAGAAAATATGGACCAGATTTGCATGTGTGTGACTGTCAGTGGGCAAAGAAGGGAAACACGTGCAAACATGTGTTAAAGATTTTAGATCTTCTAAAGAGAAACAAAATAAATGAGCAAGATCAAGTTGTTGGTAAGGGTCATTTGAGATTTAATTTTTATATTTATATGTTAAATGATTATTATTATTTTTGAAAAATAACTAAATTAATCTCATTGAATTATAGATGGCACTACTCCATTGCTTGATGATGATGAGAATGTCAGAGGGAGTTTTAGTCATGGAAACAATACCATTGGTAATATTGATATGGTATTTACAATTAAATATTAGTTTTTTTTATGGTTCACAAAATTAATTAAATCTTAATCAAATTATAGATGGTTGCAATCAAATAGAAGATCAAGAGGTGCTTAGGATTGCCATTGGTGAAGACCAAAGAACAGGTAAATCTCAATGTCACCATTTTATAATAAAATATTAAGATATTTTTAGATTTAATCATTTTTATTTGTATTACAGATGGCTGGAAATCATCTGGTGCTTTGAATGATAACTTTCAAAATTCTATTGATTATTTAAATCATCTACTCCAAAATTTACCAACCAGTGAAGATGAAAAAGAAAAGTTTTGTCAATGTATTGGGAGATTGCAAAAATATATTCATACATCTCTTCCTTCCTCTTCCACATTTACATCAATCCCTAGTTCAGATAACATATCTACGAGATGAATATCACCATGGTTTAGTCCAAGAAAAATGTGTAAACGTCGTTCAATTCATCAAAGAGACAATACCATTTCTAAAGACTTGAATGAAACAATTGAGGACTATGAAAATTTTCAATTCCCCTCTACAAGATGTAGAAAGAAAAAGAAAAAAAAGGTCATTAAATGCTCAAGCATCGCAATAGAAGAAGAAAGAGTTAGTATTATGCAACAACACAGTAAGTATATTTTTAAAAAAGAATTTTAGTAATTTGCATAACAATACTTCTTGTTTTTATTTCATATGTTAAATACATGTCATTGTAGGTTTGGATGATCAAGAAAGTACTCAACGACATCAATTACCTTTCTCGATTGATCTAAACCAAAAAATAATAGATGAAATACAACTTATAGATGGTAATTTTTTAACTATTAAGTGTGTTTATTAACTTTATAGGAAATTAGTCAATTCCTATCTCTAATCAAATTTCTAATCTTTATAAATTTACTATTGTTTATATTAATTACATAATGTAGTTTTACACTTGAAAACTTTATCTATGTTGATGTGTTAAATATGTGTCATTGCAGCTTCAGAGGATCAACAAAATAGTAGAGAATACATGTTACCTTTTTCTATTGATCTTAACCAAGAAATGACAATGGAGGCAATGCAAAGTGGAGATGGTATAAAAATTATAGAACACACTTCAATCAATTTTATGTTTTTAATTTGTAAATTATTTTTTTCTATGTTGATGTCTCAAATGTGCATGTTATTGTGGCTTTAGATGATCAACAAAACACCCAGCAACATATGTTACCATTTTCTATTGATCTTAACCAAGAAGCAACAACAATGGATGTAATGCAAAGTAAAGATGGTAACAATATGGTAATTTGAAATTTCTAAATTATAAATAAGTTTTTATTTGGTGGTCTAATTTATTTACCATTTAGCTAATTAATCAAATTTATGGTTTGACTTGTTACTGTGTAGTCAACTTTTCATCCATCAAGTGGCATGAGGAGGCTAGATTTTGATGATCCACCACAAATGTAAGATTTGTCTAAGACATAAGATCAATTGGACTATTGGAATGTGTAGTTATTCTACATACACTTGGTATGTAGATCTTGAGATGACATATGTAACATTTTGAGTTGGTATAAATGCCAATTTTGTATATGTGTAGAGAATTATTCTACAATTATATATATATATATATATATATATATATAAGTCTATATACAATATAATTTTTATTGAACCCTTTCACATAAGTTTTGGCATTGATGTGAAGGGTTTATTTTCACACTTATAGTGTTGGCATATATTCTAAGGTCTTCTGTATTTAATGATCATTGAGGTTCATTTTGGTTTGGTACATTTCTGGTGATACCTTTTTGCATACATTTTTGTAATTCATTGAAGGCTCAGTTCTATTGGTTTGGTCACAAAGGAAACATAAATTTTTTAGTCACAAAATGATGCAGAGGCTATGGGACTTTTGGAAACACACAATGATTTGAAGGATTTTCTATGAAGCAATCTCAAACCCTCTTCTAGGCACCCTGCAGGAGATAAGCCTCAAAGTTTCACTTATGACTTTAAACCTTCACTTATGGACCTAAACCATTGGGAAGCTTTTAAAAGACTCAAAAAAAAATTTCTTGAATGGTTTCAAGCCCCAAACCTCTGACTTAAACACAAACTCACTTTTTGCACCTTGACTAGGCTTCTAGCCCAACTAGACCTCTAGCAATGGTTTTTTTTTTACTTTTCACTCAAATTTTTCTAAAGGAATCCCAAAATAAATAACTGATTAAGATGTATTTTGTGATGCTACACAACATACCAAAACCTTGCTGGCACTTGTTTTGGATCATACCTACCAAAATCTGTTGTTTCCTCAAATTTAAGGCCCAATTAGCCCACTTTTTCAAAGCAACCCCTCTCTAAACTTATCCCCTGACTATGAAACTTTCAAAAGTATCTTAAAATATTTCCAAACCAAGGATTTTCAAGTTTTTAGGCACCTATGACACCCTTGACACCCTCAAACACAAAACCCTCACCAAATTGCTCCAAAACTAGGGCCTCTTGAAAATTAGCTTTCCCAACACTTCTAGAACCTTATCTTGGACTTTTCACCAATAACTCAACATATATAAACATATTGAACTCAAAAAATATACCCCTCATTAAGGCAGATCTTCTGCTGCTACACCTGAGCCTCCATTTCCATGCACTTTTCCTTGCTAAAACTCGGTGTACACCCAAGAATCACTCTTTCCTGTACAATAACTTGTTAGATCTATATTATACATGTTATAATAGATCCATTTCACAAGTTACAGAATCATTCCCTCATGAAATGGATCAAACATCCATGAAAAACCTCAAAATTAGTGAAAAATATGCACTTTCTTTAGGACAGTCAGCAATAATATATAAAGAATTGATTGTTATTGTTTTCAGGACATTCAAATGACTTAAAAAAAAGTTGATACAAGTCCCTAAACCATCCTACTAAAAAAATCTTCAATAGAAATCAATAAATCATCAAAAGAGCACAAGAAAAATGCAAGAAATAGCTATTTTTTTGCTTCTTCCTGTAGCAGTCCGTACAAAATCCATACCAGCAGCCAAAATTCCATACAAATGATTCCTTTAGGGTTATAGACCCATCCCACAACTGCTCAAACCATTTTGAATTGGTTTTATTACATTAAAGTTGCTAAAACTCCTAAAAATCACTTTCCCGCACAAAGTTGGAAGTTTAAAATTGAATTTTCCAGCTTTTATTTTATTAACTCCTACTAACTAAAAATCCTTAAAACCTATTAAATGGAATTATTCAACCTTAATTAACGTGATTAAAACAATAAAAACCTATCTAGACTCTTAGGACATTATTTGTCCAATTACAATGCATTTTGGTCCTATGGTCCTTATCAAGACCCTTAGGACATTTGACTCCCTTAATGTTTTTAACCATTTCAAAAGTCATTATAGGCTTCAAAATGTCATAATTAAATTTTTGAGTTCCTTGATAGGTCTTCATGACCCCTGCATCCTCATGTCTCTTGAAGTGTTCCTTGAAGAGCTTGGGTGCTCCTGCACCATTCTCCCCAAGAAAGAAAAAGTTCTTGCCCCAAGAAGTATCCAACTTGTTGCTACCATAATACTCCTTGTTCCTATATGTTTGCACCTTCTGATTACCGAGCATGAAATCTCCCAAAGTTACCTTCTTCCTTTTCTGCCAACCTGCATTCATGTCACTCAACATGTTAGTGTCAAAACTGTGTTTTGTTTGTCCTTTTTGCTGCTTGATCTTAGTTTGATCTTGTGCCCTGTTTTTGCCCTTAATCCCCTGATTTCTTTGGGAAAGAACACCTCCTCTATCACCCTCAACTATAGGGCATTCAATGCCTCCAACCTTAATAATGTCCAAGTCCCACAAATTCTGATTTTTAGGACTGTGTGCTTCAAATATCTGCTGCAACTTACTATTTTTCAACCAACCAGTATCTTCCCCTGTCTTACCCTGCACTTTCACCTGCAAATTCTTCTCAAAATAGATCACAAAACTCTCATTAGACTGCTCCAAAGGCAAATGAACCAACTTATACCTAATAGCATCTTTATGCACCAAATATGTGTTATGAAATCCATCATGCACTGTCCTCCTAGCATACTGCCATGGTCTCCCGAAGATGATATGACCACAAGTCATTGGAATGACATCACAAAGCACCTTGTCATGATAAGATCCAATTGAAAAATATACATAAGTGGTGCAGGAGCACCTTCACCATGATTATATTTTGTAAATTATTTTATTTTTTCATTTTTAGAAGTCATTTAAAAGTAATTTTCAAAAAAATATGTAATGATGTCAACAATTATTGCAATCAAAGTGTAAAAGTTGCATAAAGCAACAATTAGGGAGTTAAAAAGGTTGTTAGGGAGACTAAACATTAGTGGGAAGTTGGAAATCAATTGGAAACTAATTATTCATGTTGTAATGTTTTTAAAAAGGCTCTTTGTACATTCATAAGCTTGTGGGTGATTGAAATTTTGAAATGGAATAATGGAAAGCACAATTTTCTGTAATTTTCTTCAGAAAATTCACAGTTTCCAGACTTTGTACGGATTTTTACGGCCTCAAATGATGGAATAAATATTTTTAAGTGTTAGAGGGAACAATCACCTTCCATTTCCAATTTTTTTTCATGCAGATTGGTTCATTTTTAAAGAAGTTATGCTAATTTTTGTAAACACGGTCTAAATTGTGATCTAGGGTAACAGTTTGCAATAAAATTCGAGTTTCTCATAATTTAACAGTTGGATTTTTCTAAAAATTGGAGAAAATTTCTATAATGATATTCTATAAATTTTCAGTGGATCGATTGGATTAATTTATGGATTTGTGAAAGTTATAAGTGACTATTTGCATGCATAT
>VDFB02330073.1:0-14681 GCA_007258455.2 Sequoia sempervirens | reverse complement strand
AAAAGATTGTCAAATGAAACATATTACATTTTTTTTCATTCCAATGTTGTAATTACAGTAAATGAGAAAAGAGAATCATATGTATACAAATGTAATATTTTATTGATAATCATGAAGTGTGCATGTCCCTCACAAGCCAAGGGACTAACTTTACTTATTCAATGAAAATGGAGAAACAATTTATAATTAAAAAGTAAAAACACAATGTGCATATAAAAATGGAGACCAGTCATTGCCTAAGAATGACTGGTTGTAAAGTTTCCATCTTGACTTGTTGTTGCCCCAAGCTGCTTGTGTCCTCCCCAGCTTCGTAGTGCTCCTAGCTCCTGCATCTAGAAAAACAATGATATTAGAGAAATTCTCTAAGCAATAAAAGATATCAATCCTTACATACACACCTACCTATGCATTTATAAACTGATCCATAAGTACATTAAATAAGCATGCAAACCTTCGATGTATTGGAAAACAATGAAGTCATCAAAGACATCCAAAATATGCATGTATTTTTCTAACTTGTTTGCTTCATGTGCAAATTTAGGACAAGTCTGGTTACTGTTCTGGTTCAAATTAAATACAACATGTGGGGAAAATGTGGCTCCCATGAGGGTAGAGCTCAAAATGCTTTGAAAGAAGTAGTAAATTGAGCAACTTGATCAAAGATATACCTATTATTAATGCATTAAATCAATATGGAATCACACCAGTTGATCAACTTTCATTATCAAATTCAAAAGATGCATTAAGCTCAATTATGCATCTCTTAAATAATGAGAGAGAAATTCAGAGTATTGTCAGGTCCCTCTCACCTTGACCCTATTGGACAACCACACATCACGTAGGATGGTGAGCTTTTAGGTCACCGACATAGGGGACATGTTTCTACCCACTAGGATCAAAGTGGGGAGTAAGTTTATGTGTTACACATGATCAAAAGGTAAACAAATGTTGTGGAGATCAGATAGAAAATTCATGTGGGATATCAAGCATTGCTATGGAGGCCATGAAGGTTGGGACAACAACATGTATTCTCATGTCATGCAGGACAACAACAAAGAAAAATGTCTTTTGAATTTACTAAAGGAAAACAAGAAATGGTCATTAGAGATTACATTATGGATGAAGAAGAAATGAAGGGTAGTAAAAATTTTCAACTACCCTATTCGGTGTCACATAATGATCAACTTTCATCTACATTTTCTTGATTTGTTCAGACCCAAGGATTACCTCCATAACTAATATGTAGTTCACAATAACTTTATTGATGGAAATGGAGAAAGCAATGTGGAGCTATCAAGCATTGACCAAGAAAAATCAGTAAGCCATGAGAAAACAAGGGGCACGCCATCATACTCAAGTGAAGTAGCCATTTGCATCAGAATACAACCATTGGTGCAGCCACATGTCAAGAAATGGAGAAGTTGAAGTGCATAGGACAATAACATGCAAAGCCTATGACCTGTGTAACTTGTTCAAGTGATGGTCAAACATAAAGCTATAGGGGTAGTGAGGCCAAGGAGACAATCTAAATACAATCATGAATGCATGCTACAGGACAACAAGGTCTAACAAGTATGGGGTTGTCATTATTTTCTAGTGACTTGTGTTACGGTGCTCTCCCACTTTTGCAAAATCTACAAGGGGTGGTCCTAAGGGAATATAATAGAAAATGTTTATCATTGCAGGAAAAATGGAATTGCTAATGCTAGTTGTGGTGCATTTGTGAAAATGACTATTGTAAGGTCATTGTCATTGACTATGATAGTTGAAATTGGTGATACAATGCTACAGATTGTATGGAGAAGAAGGGTATCCTTTGGTAGATATTCCCAAGTACCTTGATTTCTTGAAAGGAGAGAACTCAGTAGGGAGAAAGAATCAAAGGTAAAGGACAATCATATTTTATGAAAATTTCATTACAAGAAGTCAATGAAAACATTGGAACCCTCATATGATGTGATCAAGATACAATTGTTATGCCCATAACATAGATTGTGAAATAAAAGAGCTTATAATTTCTAATGGATAGTCCCAAGAATTTAAGTCCCGAGTAATGTGCATGAAGGAATGGCAGATGTGGGGGGTCTCTAACTCATACCCTTGTTGTGCAATGGCATTGAATCATTTATGTAGACCATTTTAATTCATAAAGTAGAAAAGTAATTGGGAAAGGAAAATAATAGGTGTCTTCTACTCTCAATACTGTGCCATTAACTAATGTTGTAGGCTCTATAGGTTGCCAAATGGTTTCCTCTAGAAATGATTCCTCTAAGCATAGACAAAAGGATTCAAAGAAGGACCCTATCACAGATGGAAATAATGTTATTGATTGAAATGGAGGAGCTCAATTTTGACAATGAACAAAGCATGATAATTGTGTTTCATGAGAATCCAGAGTTTGGTGCATATATATAGTGCTTTCATCAAAGGAGAATATGCATTGAAGCTTAAGAAGATTTATGTTCCAGGGAGTATCCAGTCACAGTGATCTTGATGCATGAGCAAAAATGACCAATGGAATACAGTGTGATAAGACAATTATCTTGTGAAAAGAAAGCAACCACTTCATGAATGTCGAGAATAGTGTTTCAAGGATGAAGATGAACATTACCCTCTTAGAAAACATTACAATCACCTTGCTAGATATGTACAGTAATAATCATGATGCCAAAGTTTCATATAGTGGTGTTTTTTCAAGGTGTTTGAGGCATCAAAAGGGGTTACCATGAGTGTTAAGCAACATGAGGATGTATCATCAAAAGGATAGAGTATTTTCAAAATTTGTAAGGGGAGCACGGCCAAAATTGCAGAAGTGCCCACGAAAATTAGTAAAAAAACAAATATTCATTAAAAAATTATTAGAAAAATTGTGCACTAACTAGATTCTATTAGCTAACTTTAACCGTAGTGATTTTAAAAATACTAAAAAAATTTCAATTTGGTCGCGCATTAAGATATATGTTATGTTTTTCTTAACAAAACAACACCAATTTCTGTACATCCCTTGTTTTGAACCCCTTAATCTCAACCATTTTCAAAATAAATTAAGTTTAGAAAGTAGACTCAGAGCACTTCAATCCTTGTTTTTGTTCCATCTCAAAATTTTGAGTGTAACTATCCTCAATTTCACTCCAAGGTCAACATTTCTGATTTTAGAAAAAAAGTTGCCACTTAAGCCCCCTTTTTGGGAAAACCATCTTGGCACTTAGCCATATATTATATAGTATATTATATATTATGTATTATTATATTATATATTAATATATATAATAATATACATTATTATATTATATTATTATAATATATGATATAATATTATAATATATTATATTATTATATTATATAATATTATATATAATATTATAATATATTATATTATATTATATATAATTATTATATATAGTATATAGTATATATATTATATTAATATTATGTAATATATATATATATTATAATATATTTAATACATAGTATATATTATATATTTATTGATGTGCCATTTCACAAGAAAGAGAGAGGAGGTGGGACTCTGGAGAGAGAGGGAGAGAAAGATCTAAGAGGGAGTGAGAGACTTGAGAGTGATGGGGAGAGAGAGTTGAGAGAGAGAGAGAGAGAGTCTTGAGATAGAGAGAGAGAAAGAGACTTGAGAGGGAGAGAGTCCAAGAGAGAGACTTGAGAGAGACAAATGTGTTAGAGCTTCTAAAATCCTAATGATTTTTCCCTCTCCATGGGTATGGTCTTCCTATTTGATAAACCCTTGTCCTCATAGGTGAGTAGGGTTTTATTCATGAAAGGATGTAAACGTTATAATTTTGGGTTGACCTACTCAATCGGTCATCAACCCCTTAAGTCATCTCTTGATCCATCTGGAATGTTAGTCTACCGGCCCCATTAGCCCAACAAACTGGTCACCGCTTTCCCACCATATTAAGTCTTCCTAAGGTTGGGTTTTAAGTTTAATTTGATGAATTACACCTTAAGACACTAACCCTAGTGGTCACATCACCGTCGGCTAGACCAAGTCCGTCCATTAATGCTAACGTTACATGATGTGCAAATTTCAAGATTCAAAGATTAGGGAAAAGATCTCAACCGTACCTCGCCAGCCCGTGGGAGTTAAGTGCCAACATGATAAATGCAATGAGGTTGGTGAGAAGTTAACGTGTGTCCATGTGATGTGTGGGACCCACTCCCCACTACCGCTCTCATGGTCTGACATCTTCAACAAGCGGTTGAGATCAATATGGCAGAACGATCTTCACTGTTCCTCGCTGGCTTGCTGGGTGAAAGTGAACAATGGTTAAAACCAGAGAGATCAGTGAGATCTCGAAACCTGTCTCAGTCTACTTGGTTGGTGGAGCCCCCACACAACAGAGATGTTAGCTAACATGAATGAAAATGATTGGCTATGGAGCACATTAGTGAAGCACCACTATAAATCAAAGGTGGTCAAACAAAGGATGGATTTCTGATCATCCATCAAGGTAAAAGATCAATAGATAGCATTCAAAATTGGAAAAATAACATGTGACAACCATTTTTACTCTATGCAACTAGTCTGCATTAATGGCTAACATCCTACAGAGTGATTGAGTTGATCTCAATTCGTGTAGAGATGCAAATGCTGGTAATCATGAAGAATAGTCTACGGATTTCCATGAAAATGGGGAGTTAAATGGTGATAGTACATCTGCCAACAAGCTTCCTAGGTTACACATGTGTGTTAGATATTAATTTTGAACATCATCACTCCATGTGATAAATATAGAAGGAACAACTGCTATTCAGGTCATTTACACTTCGCATTCAGAAGTGTGATTGATTAAGGAAAGGTAGTGTGAGCAATTATGAGAGAAGAAAATGAGAAAACCAATAAGGAAATCTGCTCGCTTGAGTTCTAAGGTTGAGTTCTAGTTTTCTGAATTCTTGTATGGGGCTAGGGAGATAGAAAATGTCAATTTCTAAGTCATTTTTTGAGTCTGTAAGCTGTAGTTTTTGATTTCATGAGAAAATACAACCAGTTTATGAAAATAAATCATGAAAGTGTTTGTGCATTCATGAATATCTTCAAATTGTCTCTAGATTTGTACATTTCAATCATATGAATTCAATAATACCAAGTATATTTGAGTTTTTCATCTCAAATTTCATGAGATTGTGTTATTTGTTTATGGTTCTCTTTCAAAGAAATGGTTAACTACTTCAAGCAGATAACAGTGATTTCAAGTGTGCAGGTTGGATTTGGTAAGCAAAATTTGATTGATAATATGAGAGGATCTGTTAATGTAAGACATTAACAGTTGATGCAAGGCATTAACAATTTAAATCCACTAGTTGAAGTCTATTTGCTGATGAATTCATTTTATGTGTTTGACTCCATGGCCCAAAATTAGGCATTGATTTATCTTGCATCTTAGTGCATCTCATAAACATTTTATAAATTCAAAATCATTCTTAATTCCTATTGTTGGTTGTGGTTTTATGTTGTCTTGCTTCCCAATAGCTGAGTGAGTGTTGAGAGACTAAGAATTTAGCCTGATTTGAATTTTTCAATGCTTTCTTGGTGCATTTTCATGGAGAGTTATCTGCTATAAAAAGCAATGTCAGTGTGTATCAATGAATTAAGTTTTAGGCATTGTATAGGTTGACCCACCTTGGTCTTGCAAATCTAGAAGTGTAGAAGATCTTATTCTTTGACTGAATCTTGTCAGTTGGCCAAATCCCCCTTTGAGTCTCAGAATAAGAAATTGGCTAATTCTTTAGGATTCATTGGTATGGTTCGATTTGGAGCACCAAAAAAATGGTGACGCTATTGGGGAGTTCTCATTCTCCAAATATGTAGATACAAAATGTAGAGTCAAATGATGATTTAATCCAAATGCTTTCAAATTTTTTAACCTAGTCTACAATCTATATGTAGTAAAGGATCCGAGCGTGACTCTGTTGTGGAAGATAGCCTAGAACCTACCTTATTTTGCATAGAAGCTTCATCCTATTTGAAGCTTTTTCCTCTGAAGGGAGGTGGCAACTCTAACTCAAAGAACCTATTCAAGAATACATCAATTTTTTGGATCTTTGTTCCTAGTGTTAAGAAACACTTCATAGCTGCCAACATACAGGTACTCTTGTAAAATTTGAAAGGATTTTGAGCATTTTACAGATAATATCATCATAAATTTCCAATGCTCGACATGAAAATGATTCCCTAATAAGTGATTTAGCACTAGATTAGGGAATATTCAAGAATTTTAGCATGCTTCATATGTGAGTTGAAATTTATGTAGTAGAGTGCAAGAAGCATGTCCTATTGTAGATCTTAGGTAGCCTTTGTATGGAATACTTGTGCCAAGATCTTGGGATTATACTTGTAAAAGGAATTGAAGTAATGTTTTATAAATTTCATAAATCATTTAAGTTTATTTTTAAGAATTAAGGATGAGTTGTCAATTTGTGCCATTTGGTACAAATATGGACAAAAATATGCAAGTCAAGTAGTCTTGGTCCCATCAGGATGGCTTCTGTATTGATAGGTATAGAGCTATCAACTTTGAAAATATTTGTGGCTATCTGAATGTTTTTCCACCCAAGATCAGGGATAAGATACCAAAGTTTAGTGGTGGGAAATATGAATCAACAAATAAACATCTACAATAATTTGTAGATGTGATGGGTGACTGTGAAATTGAATTTGACGATGTGGTGATGAAACTTTTTGTTCAATCATTAAAGGGAGATGCAAGAGACCTGTTCTATTTTCTTCCTACCACCTCTATACATTATTGGAATGAAGTCAAAGTTTCTTTCCTCAAGCAATTTGGTTAAAGGATCAATCCAAGTATGGCAAGGAGAAAATTCATGGAAATATCTAAAGATAAAGATGAATCGGTCCCTGCCTTCAACCTTAGATTTGATAAGGTTATAAGGGAAATTCCTAAATGCATAAGGCCAAATGATGTAGAGTGCTTGGTTGTATATTTGGGAGCATTTGATAGAAAAATGAGTTTCTTGTTGAGCAACCAAGAACTAGTTACATTACAACAAGCTTATGAGGAAGTTGTGAATATTGAGAATAATTTGAAGTACTCAATTATGAGGAGATTTGTAGTGATTGGTGTTGCTAGTTCTAGTAGTGTCCAGACAATCCAACTAGGTCAATTAGAAAGTAAAATTTTTCATCAGGATGAGGATCCTTTAGATATTGTGCTTACATCATTTTCAAGAAGTTCAAAGCAAGCATCAGCCTCTAACCTACGATGTGGGGGAGGGATGAACTTGATGTTATCTATTGGGAAGTTGTATGAAATAAAGAGGCAAATGAATGAGTCAGCATATGACTTGTTTTCAAGGTACTTGAATATTTTAATGGAAATTCCCATAGGGTTTAGACCAAATGAACTGATGTGTATTAATCTATTTTTTGAAGCCTACACACCATGATCAAGCCAATGGCCTGAAGATATGAAGCCCCAAAGCATTGACCAAGTGGTGGATTGGATAAGTATAGTTGAAGAGGTCAAGCATGGTTGTATGTATCCCATTGCATCCCACAATTCAGATGGTGATTTTCACAATGAGTAGATACATAGATTAACACTACTAGATCAATTGGGAGCATCAGTATTAGGACAATCAACCATTGAGTGTTGTCATCTCACAGACAGTCTAAAGACAGATGCACTTGATAGTGATGAGGATGAAGAAACAAAGTGTGAAGTCAAGGAGGTCATATCTCATTACTCCCCTCTAGATTTCTTAAGCCATGAGTCTATATAGGAAATACATGAAACTGCACAAATGCATGTTGCTGGAATTAATCCGGTGTCACCTGTTAGTAGGGATAATTTTGGTGTTTATGAGAAGGCACAAGCAAGGAGTCAGAGAGGTGAGGTTGGGTTTGAACAATATTCAGTTGAATATGGCCCCTCTTATGAATTAGAAATAGAATCCATAGCTTCTAGTAGCAGGTATGTCAATAGCCTTGAGGGGATCTTCTTTTTAGGAAGTGAACAATTCTCCTCATGTGAATAATTTTTGGAGCATGGATCAATTGTTATGAGATTAAGTGATGAAGAAGTTGGTGAATCTGCTTCTCTTTTCTCCTCAAGTGACTACACTAATTTTGAGTACTTGGAAGACCTAGGTCAAGGGATTTTTCATGATGTAGATGATGAGATACATCAAATTATGTCCAAGATATGGCAAAACTCTTTATTTGATGATTCCACACCTAAAATTGAGGATACAAAGAAAGATGTTTATTGGTGTAGGAATAATCCTTTGTTTGAAGACAACCTTGATGAATTAGATTATCATATATTACTAGCACATTTGTTGGAGAGGACATATATAGATGCCAAGGTGATAATGCATTTGAAAATGTTGGCCTTGATTTCATAATCTATCAATTGAAAGGGAAATCTAGTGGCATAGATATGGTGAGGATTGTCTTCCAACATGGGGTTGAACAAGTGGCCTATGATAAGCATGTTGAAGATGGTTCATATTTTTTGGCACTCCAAGATGGTAATGTCTCATGTGTTGTGGAGAGATATGATGACAATATTAGATGTGACACTACTAATAATGGGTGTATAGGTATTTTCGATTATTCTCCTACAACCATTCATAATGTGTTTGAGAAGAGGGTTGAATTACCATCAACATATGATCTACATTGCAATAAGGGACAGGGTAAGGAGGAAAATTTTATTTTCGGTGATCAGAGGACTAATAAGGTTGGATGCATCAATTTTCTAGTGACATCATGTCATGTTGAAGAGGAGCATCATATTGATTTGGCACATGTATTTGATCCACATAATGAGCAATATGAAAATGCAGATAATCAAGGGAATTTTTCTAGTCAGTATGAGGCCGTAGTTGAGTTCTTTGTAGATACTCCTTATCTTCTAGATATGATTGTGAATTTCCTTTCACCCACCAAAGACAATGCTGATGAGAGGTACATGAAGGGGATGTATGGTTTTATTTTCCCTTTTCCTAATCTTATGAAAGAATTTCCAAATGTAAGCCTTAGTGCTTATGAAGTTTTCAAATTTGATGAATAGCTTGGGTGTGATACTACACCCCATCATGGTGAAAAATATTAGAGTTTTGTTTTTTCAATACAATTTGATGAATCCATGATGGGAAATGATTATTCTGGTAGTGTTATCTCAAGTATTATGGGAAATACTGATCGTGATGAGGCTGGACACCTAGAATTGCACAACATTCATGAAAATCCAATGTTGGAGAAACAGGCTAAGGTGTTTGACAGAGGAAAAAACTGTCCCTAAGTTTTGGGGGCCATGGGCCTCCAATTTGAGGATCAAAGCCAATGGTTCATATGAGGCTTTTGAAATGAAATGCAATGTATAGTTCTGTAAATTGTGTACATTGGGGTTTGGGTTTTCCTTGTGTCTACTTACCTTGTCTTGGTAAGCCCCTCTTTTGGCATTCTACCTTGATCTGTTTCAGCCAGAGATTCTGATTCTCACCATACCCACTAGGGGTATGCGTCCCCGAGGATGTTAGAGCTTCTAAAATCTTGATGGATTTTTCCTCTCCATGGGTCTGGTCTGCCTCTTTGATAAACCCTTTTCCTTATAGGTGAGTAGGGTTTTATTCATGAAAGCATGTAAACGTTATAATTTTGGGTTGACCTGCTTGGTCAATCATTGACCCCTTAAGTCATCTCTTGAGCCATCCGGCACGTCAGTCTACCAGCCCCATTAGCCCAACAAACTGGTAACCGTTTTCCCACCATAAGGTCGGGTTTTAAGTTTAATCCAATGAATTATGCCTTAAATCACTAACCCCATTAGTCACATCACCCTCAGCTAGACCAAGTCCGTCTATTTAATGCTAACATAATGTGATGTGCAGATTTCAAGATTTGAAGATCAGGGAAAAGATGTCAATTGTACCCCACTAGCCCATGGGAGTTAAGTGCTAGTGAGATAAATGCAGTGAGGTTGTTGAGAATATGGCATGTGTCCATGTGATGTGCGAGACCCACTCCCCACCACCACTCTCATGGCCTGACATCTTCAACGAGCGGCCTAGATCAATCTAGCGGAATGATCTTCACCATTCCCCACTAGCTCGCTGGGTGAAAGTGAACGATGGTTAAAACCAATGAGATCAATGAGATCTCGACACCTGTATCAGTCTACTTGGTTGGTGGAGCCCCCACATGGTGAAGATGTTAGCTGACATGCATGAAAATGATTGGTTGTGGAGCACATCAGCGAAGCATCACTGGAAATCAAAGGTGGTCAAACAAAGGTTGTCTATCCGATCGTCCATCAAGGAAAAAGATCAACAAATAGCATTCAAAATTGGAAAAAAAACATGTGACAACCATTTTTACTCTATGAAACTAGTCCGCATTAATGGCTAACATCCTGCAGAGTGATTGAGTTGATCTCAATTTGTGTGGAGACGAAAATGTTGGTAATCATGAAGAATAGTCTATGGATTTCCATGTAAATGGGGAGTTAAATGGTGATAGTACATGTACCAATGAGCTTCCTAGGTTACGCATGTGTGTTAGATATTGATTGTGAACATCATTGCTCCACGCGCTAAATGTAGAAGGAAAAACTACTATTTAGGTCATTTACACTTAGCATTCAGAAGTGTGATTGATTAAGGCAAGGTAGTGTGAGAAATTATGAGACAAGAAAATGAGAAAACCAGTAAAGAAATCTGTTCGCTTGAGTTCTGAGGTTGAGTTCTAGTTTTCTGAATTCTTGTATGGGGTTGGGTAGATAGAAAATTTCAAGTTCCAAGTCATTTTTTGAGTCTGTAAGCTGTATTTTTTGATTTCATGAGAAAATACAACCAGTTTATGCAAATAAATCATGAAAGTGTTTGCACATTCATGAATATCTTCAAATTGTCTTCATATTTGTACATTTCAGTCATATGAATTCAATAATACCAAGTATCTTTGAGTTTGTCATCTCAAATTTCATGAGATTGTGTTATTTATTTATGGGTCTATTTCAAAGAAATGGTTAAATAATTTGACCAGATAACAATGAATTAAGTGTGTAGGTTGGATTTGGTAAGTAGAATTTGATTGATAATAGGAGAGGATCTGTTAATGTAAGACATTAACAATTTATGCAAGGCATTAACAATTTAAATCCACTGGTTGAAGTCTGTTTGTTGATGAAGTCATTTTACGTGTTTGACTCCATGGCCCAAAATTAGGCACTGATTTATCTTTTAGCTTAGTTCATCTTAGAAATATTTTATAAATTCAAAATCATTCTTAATTCTTGTTGTTGGTTGTGGTTTGATGTTGTCCTACTTCCCATTAGCTGAGTGAGTGTTGAGAGACTAAGAATTTAGCCAGATCTAAAATTTTCAATTCTTTCTTGGTGCATTTTCATGGGGAGTTATCTGTTATAAAAAGAAATGTCAGTGTGTATGAGTGAATTATGTTTTAGGAATTGTATAGGTTGAACCACCTTAGTCTTGAAGAGCCAAAAGTGTAGAAGATCTTAGTCTTTGATTGAATCTTGTCAGTTGGTCAAATCCCCCTTTGAGTCTGAGTATAAAAAATTGGCTAATTCTTTAGGATTCATTGGTCTAGTTCGATTTGGAGCACCAACAAGAGGGGGGCCTAAGAGTGAGAGGGAGAGAGAGAGAGACTTGAGGAGAGAGATAGAGAGAGAGAGAGAGTTGATCTAGGGAGAGATAAAGACTTGAGAGGGAGGGAGAGAGGAAGCTCTAAGAGACTTGAGAGAGAGAGAGGGGTGGGAGGGACCTGAGAGTGAGAGGGAGATCTAGATAGAGAGTTGATATGGAGAGAGGGAGATACATAGAGGGAGAGAGAGGGAGAGAGGGAGAGAGGGGGAGAGAGGGAGATAAGGAGAGACCTGAGAGAGTGAGGGAGAGAGAGAGAGAGTTGAGAGGAAGATTTTTTTCCTATGTTGGGACCCTCTATAATAAGAAGTGATACAACCATAAAATTGAACCGTATATTTTGCCACCCTAGGACTATTTCTAACTCTTCTAGGGTTTTTCACCTAAAAGGAGAGAGTAGGGCCAAAAATGCTAACTAGTTCATTCAAATTAGTTATGTGCGATATTATTTAAGCTAAATGAAGTGAACTAAGTGAAATTAAATTATCTATATGACTGAATTTGAATGCAAAACTAAAGATTTAAGCTATGCTATAAAACACAATGTGATATGTAAAACAGTGAAATAAGAATGAATACATGCAGAACAAAAATAAATGGGTTAAATCAGTTTGCACCTGGGAAAGATTTGAGGAATTTGGAATCTTTGAAATGTTGTTTGGAGTCTCATAAAATCAATAGTGGGACTCATTTGCCTAGGGTGGCGAATTAGTCCTGCTTCTGGTGAAAACTAACGGGGACTAGTTTTTGACTATCGGGATCCAGAATATGACAAAACCTAGATTTTCAGTCTTAAGGTGGGACTTATTTGCCACTAGTGGAAAATCAGTCCTCTCCCAAAATTCTGAGAAATCAGGAGACAACTTTGCAACACTAGATCTAGAAATGTCTACTTGTCGGGTTGTCGAAGTCAATTTTGTAGGAAATAGATAGAATACCTTCTCCAAGCTTGAAATAAGGTTGATTTGACTTGAAGCACCTATTTAACTTGTTGAACACTCTTCAACACCTAGATAATTGCAAAATCTGCATACAAAGGTCTGCAAACACACATGCAAGAGGGGAAAAATTGTTGAGGGTTAGCAAATAGGGGTTTTCCTTGGTCAAACCCCACTTTGGTAATCAAACCCTTAATGAAATAATGATATGAAAGATAATGATAAACAAATAACATGCAAATGCTATCAACTTACCACACCCTTGTTGATGAAAATCTGAATTTGTGTCAATGGATGCTCCAAAATTCTTGTATAGTGCTTGATTTGATGTTGTAAGATGCTTGAATACTTGAATGTGATGTGAGATTGAATTCTTGAATGAATGGGGGTTGAAATGGATGTAAAAACACTTATTTATACAATCTTATGTCTTAGTAACACATTGATACCTCGTCACAGGCCGACATCAAGTGATTTTGAATAAAAAATCGAAAGAAAATTTTAAATTTTTTGAATTTGGAGCCAAGGGGGACTCATTCGCCACCCATGGTGAATGGGTCCCACCTAGGACCTGAAAATGGGTGTCAAGAATTAAGTCATGTTTAATGTTGTTTGTCAGGTTTACATTAAAAAATGTAGTTAATTAAGGCTTATAAGGGCATAAAGGGGTCAAATAAAGCATAGGAAAGGTGTAATTAGTGAAATTAAGCCTAGAAAAGCATGAAATCTTATTACAAGACTTTACAACACTTCAAAATAGGACTTGATAAGTGATGAAGAGGTTATTTTTAGGTGAATTGTAATGAATAGAGTCTAGAAGGGTGTAGAAATGTTTTACAACACTTCACAACACCTTCACAAGACATCATTATTTGAATTTTAGTCCCTAAATATGCATGTTCAAGCCATGTTACAACATAAAATCAGAGCAAAATAGACCAAACATCATGAAACATGGCCTAAAAGACCATGAAATGACAAGGGTCCATTTTTTTATGGTGCACAAACAAAACCATTACAAATCAATTCAACAGTCATGCCATTAAAACCTTCAAGTTTAATAAAATGTCATTAGATCATTCATGTAAAAGACCATAAAATCATCATGAATACGAATCACTATCTTCCAATCACGATACATAAACAAGAAAATTATGTACACCAAAGGGGTTTGATGCAACTTTAAAAAAAAATCCTTAGAAGACATCAAGATACATGTTAATTAGATTTTTCATGTGAAATATATACAATGATTATGATCAACAAATAAGTCATCAGTCAACCATGATGCATGAATAACCACTATATATGAAAAAACACTAAATTAATAGATTATTTAATATTTATTACTAAATTTTTGTCTCATCATTATACTATTAAATATTCATAAATTCAACACTAAAAATATCCATCAAACCAAATTCTTTATTAAATATCCATCCAACAAAATTCTTTATAAAATATCCATCCAAGATCAATTTTTTTTTATAAATATAAGATCATTGTCTTAATAAAGTTTTGCAGCTCTCAGTTACATCTATTCATTTCTTTGTGTTTTCCTCTTTATATTGGGACTCTCTCCTTTCCTCTAGCCATTGTTGATGCTCGTCTAAGTCCACTTCCATGGACCTAACCACGTCAACAATAGTTTGTATTTTTTATGCAAAATGCCTCAATAATGGGTGAACACATTCTTCATTTTGAATAGTGTTAACTTGATCCTGAATGGTTCTAACATTCACATCAACTTGTTCTCAAAAGAGAGCACCATCGAGTGCAGGTTGTTGAGGTGGGGGGTTAAGAGGTAGAGTGGGTGAAGCTGGAGTGGTTGGAGCTGGAGGGTGTGGATCCATGATTTAGATATAAGTGAACCTACATTAAATTTGTAATTAAAAAATGTAAGATACATGTTTAAAATACTCTTAAACCATTCAATATAAATGACTTGATTGAATACAAATTAAAAAATGTGTAAATCTCATTTATGTCTAAGGCATGTAAATGGAAAACAAATAATTGTTAAAGTGATGCGAAATCTCATTTAAAAATACATTAAATTTTTACCTCGCTGCAATGTGGAAG
>VDFB02330072.1:0-49951 GCA_007258455.2 Sequoia sempervirens | reverse complement strand
GATGTATTTCTTGAATTGCTTGCCTCAGAATGACAATGTGGTATCGAAGGAAAATATGCCAGTTTGCAAGAAATTTTTTGAGCATTTCAACACTTTTGAAAATGGTGAACAAGCTTATGAAAGCTTCTTTAGGAACTTGTTAGGAAATTTTCGTGTAAGTGATATTCCTCTCCCAGTAAAAGTAGTTGAAGTTGGATCATCCTCTGGTAAGGTAGAGAAAAAGAAGAAGAGAGAAAGAGAGTTAGATGGTGACACTCTTATGGCACCTAAGTCAAAAAAAGTTGAGGGAAAAGGTAAAGAGAAGATGGTTGTGGATATAGTGGATGAAGATTCTGAGGAATATACACCAAGAGATGAACCAAAACTAGTTGAACCAGATGTGATAATAGTAGAAGAAAGTGATGAAGAAGGTGCTTTACTAAAAGAAAAGATATTGCAGATTGTTCAGGAAGAAGATGGCATGCGAAAGATATTTGACATATGGATAAATGGACCATCATATGAACAGATCTTCATTGAGGACACTCTACGAAGATACTTTATTGATAACAACATTGAACTAGAGAGTCTACAAAATGTAATTCCAGAAGAATTGATTGAATGTATCATGGAGGCTATGGACTCTGTGCCTTTGGATAGGAAAGAGGATGAAATAATCTCACATCTGAAGATGCAATTTAGTCTCTCTTTCCAAACTAAAAAAATAAAATGAATGTGTTAAGATAGTGCATTGACTCAACAAATAAGATCTACAATTACTATATTAGGTTGCCTCATGTGGTTGGAAAAAACAAGGACAAGTTGGAGAAAATTGAGAATGAGCTTGTCAGAATCGAACATGACTACAATATATTTCAGGACAAGGATGGAGCAGTTAAGAAGAAGATTCATGAGCTGTAAAATTGAGCATGAAAAGGTTCACTTTTCCAAAAACACTTTGATGGATACTTTCGGGAAAGTGAAGGATCAGACTAAATGCAAATTAGAGCAAATGATTGAAGTTCTAAAGAAAGAAGAAAAGTTGGAAGAAGCTATTACCATTCCTGAATCCCTTGTCTAGGTCATCAATAGGACAATAGAAAATAATAGTCTGATAATAGCTACTGGGATTGTAGTGGAATCTTGGAAGAAAATTCTTCTGGAAATGAAAGATAAGTATAAAATAATTTTTTGAATTTAGCAGCAGTTGCAACTTTTTTTTGATAAATTGGGGAGACAATGCAGTAAGAGAGAGTGTAGTAAAAATATTAAAGGGGAAGAGAAAGTAGTGGTGTCATTAATGTCAAAGGGGGGAGAATGCAGTGAAAAATTCCTTGACATCCAAAGGGGGAGCAGTGTTATGTTGTGTTTTAAAGCTTTGAGTTTTGATGCTTAGTCCTTTTTCACAAAGTGTTGTCATCAATGCCAAAGGGGGAGATTGTTGGCATATGGATTTAGGAGATTGTTTTTTGTTGCTAGTGTTGTCATTAATGGCAACACTTAGTGATAAATTACTAAGTGTCAAAACTTAAAGCTTCAAAACACAACAAAACATTGCTCCCCCTTTGGATGTCAAGGCATTGTTCACAGATATATATGTGAAATCAGTAAATCATTTTTGGTGTATGTGTGTGGATCAAGAAGTGAGAAGGTGTGTGAGAAAAAAAGTGCAAAGTAGTTGTATGAGCTAATATCAGAAGATCTATTGAAGTGAATTTTTCTTATGCAGTAGAAGGGTTTTTATGTAGGAAAGTAGAGGAGAGCAGCAAAAGTGCAAATTGGAAAAAAGTTCTAGAATTTGTTTTATGCACCTCATTGGAACTAGATCTAGGCATTTGTAGATGTTATATTCTCAGTTCAACATTTTGTTGTAATCTCAAATATTTTGTAAGGCAGTGAGCCTTCCCTACTTTGAGTAGTGGGCTCTAGGTAGTGTACCTGAATGCAAGTGCATTCCCTTTTGATCATACTTTTAACAGAGTATACTTTGTGGATTAATCTCCATTGTAGTTTTTCCACTAATAGGGTTTCCACATAAAAAAAATTGTGTTATCGTGTTCACATTGTCTCTTTAATGAGTTTGCATGTTTCCTTATGTTTATATGCTGAGAATGCTATTAAAGGTAAAATATTGTTGTTGATAGTTTAAGATTTTATTTGAAATTCAAATATTGTGGAACATTGATTCACCCCCCCACTCTCAGTGTTCCTAGTGTCCAATAGACCTATCCTCTGGGCATCAAGCATGGATATTAAGAGAAGGACAATGTTGATGGTCATTGTTTTGGAGACTAGGTAAGGTGATATTTAGAATTCTTTCTATGATCTCATGTTCTTGTATTCCAATTTCCTCCAAAAGAGGAATGAGGAGAGAGACAATCAAGACCCTAAATGTTTGTATCATCTTTCACCAAGATACCTTCATCACTAATAGGAGAGGTATCAGGAGAAGAACAAGTATGATTGTTATGGTTGTCTACACTACCACTCTCACCAATTGGCAATGTAGTATTAAGGATTGTGTCAATGGTTTGATCATAATGATGACTAGCATGTTTCATAATGACCTCATTGTTGTAATAAAAATTGAACTCATATGTAAGAGGAGATGTTGTGTTTATGCAATCCATTTTTAACCAAATCAAAGCCACACATTTTGAAAGAAAACACATGGCTATGAGGAAAAATGAAAGAAAGTGAAATGCAATGATTTAAAGGGAAATGTTGAAATGCAATGTTTAGATGTGAAACAAGGTAATATTTTGATTACATTATGCATCAACCTGAAAGATGAAATATTTGAAACTCAAATTTGAGATTAAACAATGCATGAAATGAGCTAATTTAAGCTAGATCTAATGAAATGCATGTAATAGAAACTTGTCCAAATGATACAGGTGGGTAAGGGCAGCCAACTGAAGCCTAAAATAGGGTTTTCAGCTTCGTAAAACATAGTTTTAGGGTTGAATAGGGACTAAGTCACCCAAGGTGGTGAATTAGTCCCAACAGGGATTTTTTTCATATTTTTAAGACTTTCTTGATGGATTTTTATGTGTGTTGTGCTGTATGATGTAGACCTAAGATGCCAATGCAAAATTTAAAAAAAAATCAATGATTTAAAATGCAAAAAGGTCAACTATATGAGCTTTTCACTAATGCAATTTTTAAAACCCTAGGATGCAACTTAAACAATGCAAAATACAATGCAATTTTGATGAAAGTTAAACCTAGGATGCAAATGCAATTGAAATTAAAAGTAAAATTTTCAAAATTTGAGTTCACAAAAATGTGGACACCAATTTTGGTATCCAAGGTTTCTCTAGCACTTTTAGGGATTTTCACCTAAAAGGAGAAAAATGACCCAAAATGCTAATGTCTACACTTAAGATTAATGTAATGAGGGATGAGATATGCCTAAATAGGATGATATAAATGAAAATAACTTACAAAAGAGATGGATTATTGATGCAAAACTATTGAAATGCAAGTTGTTTGAAAACACATTATGATATGCAAATATGTGATAAATGACCTAGAAATGCAAACAAAACTAGACATAAATTTACGAAATAGAATGTGTGCTCCTAGAGTTTTAAAAAGGATGGAATGAAGGTCTGGAATCTAGATAAAACTAATGCAAAAACTGACTGTGACACTTGTGCCAATCTAGGTGACTTAGTCCTAGATCTAGAAAAATTGGTCTAGAGCTCGTTTCGACCAAATGGTTGTCTAAATCTATAAAAATAAATAGAATGCATGGATAGTCATACTAATTTTCCATTCGTGGTGACTAGAGAAAACTTTAGTGGTGAATCTTCACCAATTGGTGAATTCTAGGAATTGGCCAAGTTAAAATTGGCAAATTTCTCGCACCCAACAGGGTGTCCAAATTGCCTATATTTTATGAACTATAGGTCCAATGCATGTCCATTTTCCAATTAATTTTTTAATGAGGCATATTTAAGCAATAAATTCACCATTCTCAAACTACGCGTTTCAATTGGATTGACTAATATTTTTCCCTAGAATCCCGAAAGAATTTAATAAAACACCTACATATTCACCAATACTATTAAAACAACATTGTATTAGGATCCATTTCACCAATTAAAATTTACAAATAGTTTCTTGTGAGATCCATTTCACCAATTAAAATTTCTAAATAGTTTCTCATGAGGACCTATTTCACCAATAACATTAAAAAATAATTACATTTGAGGACACAATTTGCATTGAAAAATATAATGTATTGTCATATAAGCACACGAAATTCGCTAAATTTTTAATATACCATTTAAAAATCCCACAAAATTTTCCAAATATGGAATCATGGATTGATATAAAGACAATCAAAATTGTCACTTATTCTTACACATTTTGTTCAGTTCTAAGGTTCTACTTCTCGATTCAGAAGTCAACGAAAGCTTAAACCATAGACTTAAAAGTGAGTGATCATTTCTTCTTAGTGTTATTAGTTATAATAATATTTTTTCTTTATCTCTTTTCCATTCTTGTTTCAAAAAAGTGAACCTTAGAACTAAACTCTGAAGTTTTGAAGTTTTTGAAACCTTTGACCCACCGAGTAGAAAGATGACCAAGAAAGACTTACAACTCAACAAAGTGAACAATCAACCAAGTCGGGGAATGGGGAAGTTATGAAAATTTAGAGCTCCATGACAAGGTTATAAAACTATAAGGACTAGCGACTAAGGTTAGGAAAAGCCAAAAAATTTATATTGTATTCCATGGTATTGAATTTGATATTTGATTTTGCATCATTTTTAAAGAACAACACTTATCACACTACTTATAAATTCCTAATGCATTTCCATTCACACAATATTTGATAAATAAATAAATGAAATATTATTAATCCATTCCTTGAATAGAAGCTAACCGTTTAACATCCATAACTTATAAGTTATAAGCTAACAAAAGCTAACAGTTCAACATATACAACTTATAAAGGTATCCACCCAATTTAAATAATAAAAGCTTAAACTACCAAATCACCTAAATTATATTGAGA
Source organism: Sequoia sempervirens (assembly GCA_007258455.2). Taxonomy (NCBI): domain Eukaryota; kingdom Viridiplantae; phylum Streptophyta; class Pinopsida; order Cupressales; family Cupressaceae; genus Sequoia; species Sequoia sempervirens. The sequence continues at coordinate 44,943 of VDFB02330072.1, read as the reverse complement.
AATCATTACACATCCATCACCATAAAATATTTATTCATAGATAAACATTCCACAAAATGTAACTATCCAAAAATCTACCATTCTAGTAATAGACAATCCATTAGCAAATATAGAGCTTTTTTTTGTCTTGAAAATAGTTTCTTGAAGAAATCCATTTTAGAAATTAAAATGAAAAGTCTTTGAAGTATCAAGAGAGCCAAATTAAACAAAATAACATAAAAACTAAAAACTAAATAGCAGTCCCACTCCCAGCACTGACTCCTTTGCTTTCAATTATTTATGCCTCCTTCTCCTTTGGTAACGCCTCATGTGCCTTTACTCTTTGCCTATATTCTTGGTACTTGGTGACAATTGTGGTGATGTTTTTCCTTCCTGGAGTTGTAGTAATCTGTAGCCTAGTTTTCCATGTGACCAAATCATTTTCAGACTCAACCAACATCTGAGATCTTTTCTCTTCTCCACATTTATAAGTCTTCAGGTGGATCTCCATTCCACTGAGTTTCAAGGACTCCCATGTCACTATAGTAGGATCAACTATTTCTTTCTTGAATATCTCTCTAAACTTTAGAGAGATATCTCTTATATCTAGAATGTTTTCATCAAACTCATGAGTAATTTCCACTCACATAATATGACAATCTTCTTTAGCTTCCACCAACATTTCATAATACTGTTCAAGTATATTATTAATTTACTTCACCAGATTATTAGACATATTCAATTTCCATTCCAATGAAATAGACCAAGAAGGGTCTAGATCCTTAGGATTATTCACAATTTTCTCACAAATTAATATCTTCAGATCCATAGAGTTCAATTCTTTCATTTCCTAAGAGAGCACATAGAGACTAGTTTAATCTTTTTTCAACTGCTGAAGTTTTGTTACTAACTCCTCCCTCTTGTTAACAACTCAAGTGTAAAAGAGCATATATTTATTTAGAAAGAAGATAGCCTCTTGAGATATTTTATCAATCCCCTTACAAGTAGCTCTAGAATAGCTCAAATTATTTTTAATTTTCTCTATGGTGAGCACATCCATTCCCTCTACCTAAGAACTTAATGCTTCATCAGATGTAGGAGGAGTGGCCATGGAAGAAATAAAATTACTCAATGCAATGAATTGAGATTCAAGTTTTTTATTTTATTTCATGTGTTCTTTCACTCTTTTAATCAAGGTATTGATTGAATAATTGGCATGGTAAACATCACCTTCCATTCTTGGAGGCCTCATATCAACATGTGTGACTTTGTAGTCCACCTCTGTTATTTCATCTTCATTTAATTCCTTCACAGGCTCATAAATTTCTAACATTTGATTTCTAGAAGTAGCATCAGTCACCATCCTTGACATCGTCTTAGCTTTCTTATGTTTTGAAGAGATTTGAAGTAACTTTTAAACTGTATCCAATCTAACTATCATTGTAGGAATATGCTCTCTCTTCTTCTCCACTTCTTTTTTTATCCATCATGGGGAGGCTACTACTAGACCAGAATCTTCATTTCCACTAGTAGTTTCTTTAGGAGCATTAGGAGTGATAGGTGGATTATCAACCAAAGGTGGAGAAAAGGGAAATTCAGACAAAAGAGGAAATATATTATCTTCAGTGATCTATTTAAAGATAGCTTCAGAATCTATAACCATAATTTTTTCTTGATTGGTCTTCTTCTTAGGGGTAGGAAAAATCACACTGTCTTGTTCACATATGCTCTTCAACTTGACTATTTATTTTGACCTATCACCATCACCTCCTGACTGATAATTTTCACTAGAGGACTTCATAGAGCATTTCCCTGATGATACACTTGCACCAGATGCTTGCATAGACCCCTATTCATTCTTTTGTGATGACTTAGGCTCCTAAATAAAACCAACAACTTGCCACAATTTCCCATCCAACCAATTATGGGTTCTTTTAAGCACTGGGGTAGCATGCACCCTGATATTTGAAATTTCACTCGGGCTCCAATCAAACCTAGGGTGGGATTTATTAGAAATTTTTTCATATCCAGGACCTATGATTGTTGAATCCTCAGGTACATTTTTAGGAATTTGAAATGAAAAACCGAAAGCTTGTATCTATTTTAGTGTTAGCCTCATATAATCTCTTATCAAAACTTCATTCTCATTGACACAATCTTCCTAGAAATCTTCAATAGATAGGTGATGTCGATATAAGCTCCCTCCATAGAGATTTTGCTTCACAAAACCCTTATTGTCAAAATTAGCTCTCATAGACATATTTTGGAGGTTATATTCCTTGAGAATTCCTTCAACTCCCCTGGCCATCTAGTTTGTTTTGCACACAAAAGAAGGGATCTCCAATGGCAAGACATACCCTTGTTTCCCCATGTCTGTATACTTAATATTAACCATGGCCATTTTTTGACAAACTTCTAGAAATATTAGTAAATCTTCAGGATACCAAGGTAATTTGGATGGCTATTTGTCAAAAAAATTGTCAAATTGGATATAAAAACTCCCAAATTTTGATACAAGAGAAATCAATTCAAGGGAAAGGTGAATTTCTAGATTTCCATCTAGGTTCCTCATGACCTCCATTAAAAATGCATCATTAACATGACAAAAATCACCCATTCCAAATTGTTTAGTCAACTAAGGAAAGTGTTTATACATAGGCATATCAGAAGCTAGGTTCCTTGCAGCTCCAATCCAGGTCAAAAGGACCTCTGACTACCTACAATTTACATCAGGCAAGAACACATATAGAAAGTAGCAGTCTTATGGAAATTAATTAATTTCTCATTTAAATGGAAGCAAACAGCTTCAACCCAATCAATGAAAATGTTCTCATAAAAAAATATCAAGATAAAATGACACATACGATCCTCAAATAACTCAACTTGTGCATTCCCAACAATGCAGTGCAATAACATGATAAAATCTATAATTTCTTCCTAAAATGCAATATTTTGAGTTTACTCAGCAGTTGCGACTTACCTTTCTTTTCAGACTTCAACCAGGTTTTGGCCATGGAGTTCTTACACCAGTCCTTATTCACTTTGAAAATTTCACCTACCACTGTGATAGACATGTCTTCTACAGGTTTCCTTTATGAAATCCCCAACACGCGGGAAACAAATTTAGGAGAAATTTCTGCAATTACAGTTTTGTTTGCAGCTTTAATTTCCCGTGTCTATGGAATGTACCTTCTCGCACATGTACTTATTAGGTCCACACTCAACACATCCTCTAGAAACCCTCCAGCCTAAGCTATCCCACTTTCTAAGAGTTTTATATCTAGCTTAGACTTGTCATCCCTCTCTAGGCATGCCCAAAATTCATCTAACTTAAAAGGTTTGAGCACTGTATCCCTTATGCTGACCCAACGCTCACTCTGCATGAGAAAAAATTCATGGAGAATGAATGTTTGCACATGATATTCTCAAAATTACTGACCTTGGCAATGAACGAGAATGCAGGATAAAAGTATCAGTAAAAATAATGTTTGCACCTGGGAAGTATTGGCCTTGGCAAAGAACAAGAATGTAGGCTAAATTTTTGAGTAAAACTTTGGCACCCACTTATGCCATTATTTTTGATAGGACGTGCTTTAAATGCGGCATTCAATTTCATTCCTCAGAAAGATAGCCTTTAAACCTACATGCATTTGGAAATTCCTAAAAGACAACTATAGTTTATTCTATACATAGCATTCAATGAAATTTTAGATGAAGAAACCTTAAAGGAAAGATAAGTCCATCATGTCATGTCATTGCTGAAACTTGGAACCTCAAAACTAAAGTATGAAGATTCAAAATTTTCAAAACCTCTGACCCATTAACTAAATCCACACACTGTACCTCAAAGGTTATGTATGCATGAACTTAAGTTACTCAACAAAGTGAACCAAGTTGGTGAATTTGGGTAATTATGAAAATTTACAACTCCACGACAATGCAACATGTGGTATGGTTATAAAACTTGGAGGACTAGTGAATAAGCTTTCTTTTGTCCCTTATTTTGAGTCTACAACCATACATTAAATGTTCATCGAATGGTTGAGTAATTTAAGATATAAATAATAAACATGTGTTTTAAATTTTTTTATTTTTAACCATTAATGCACTCAATTTGACATCAAGGCCTTTATAAAGTGAATTACAATTTCACATTAATATCACTAAGCACAGTAACACTTAATGTTGCAATTTCAAAGGACTTAATAAAAGGAATTACAATGTCACATTAATAGTGCAACTATTAATAGCACAATAACACTTAACGTTGCAAAGGAGTTAATAAAAGGAATTACAATGTCAAATTAATAGCACAACCATTTATTTAATTACAACTAAATTACAATGTCACATTATTACATAGTATAAATAAAAATGTAAGCGCAAGCTCCAAGCTTCTACTAGATCGCTGGTGAAAACTTAAATATAATACATATGTGTCTAAAAATAAATGGGATTTTCCAAGTAAACAATGCGCTATGAAAATAAATTCCTAGGACTTTCGGGATCAGCCATGGTGTCTAAAAATAAATGCATAGGGAAAGGAAAGCTAATCAAACTAGGGAAATGGGAGTTGTTAAGATTCAAAATGTACTTCTCCCCTTAAAAAATCAAAGTTACGCAAAAAATGAGGGGTTGTAAAACTACTCCCATCTTCTACTTGTAGCTTCCATGCACTAGGAGAGAACTTATCTGCATCAGAGCTCCTCAACCTGGCTCAAAACCTATCTGAGAAGTTAGGTGAACCAAATCAACTTCTTTCCAATTTCACCCATTCTGAATTTGAAGGAAATTGGTCTTTTACTCTATAACTACATAACTATAGGTAGGATAATTTAGAGTATCCCCAATAATGCCACATCATCTTCTCCCTAAATCCTATTCCTTATTAACCCTAAAAAATGAAAACCCTTATGACAATTCGAACATTACACAAAATAGTAAAGCCTTTAGCCTTCAACAAATTGTTTCAATTTTCAGTAGTGTTCACTATCCTTATTTATGGGAAATAGAGTTTCTAATAGTGACACTACCAACCCGGTCCCTGTGTACACCTCACACATGTCATGTGTGAGGTTAGGTATAATCATGATTCATGAATCATAATTGCGATTCATGCAAAACAAAAAAATACTTAAATTTTAATTGATTCGTGTAACTTAAGCCTTACATTTATTTAAATGTTTAATTTGATTGATGTTTGGAGTCTAACAGCCTCGCTACATGAAAAATTTACCTCAAGCTGACAAGTTGTCAATTGTTAAGATCACCAGTGCCACCCAAAGTTCAAACGATATGAAATCATTACAAATCTTGTTTCACTAGCCAGTTTGTCCTACATTGGTAGAAAATTCTAAACTGTTGATCATTGTAAATCTAATGTTTAAAGGTTAATTTTGGAGGTTTGAGTTCACAAGACTAGCCCTCTATGCATTTCATTCTGGAATGCAACTACAACCATACATCAAATGTTCATCAAACGATTGAGTAGTTTATGAATTCTGATATAAATAATAAACATGTGTTTTAAAGTTGTTTTAAACTTTAATGCATTAGGATTGGCATCAAGGCCAAGGGGCTAGTAACTTAACATTTTAAAGGACTTAATAAAATGAATAATGATACCGAGAACTAGGGGAGAAGGTCAATGAAAAATTAGAAATCAATAAAAAATTTGTAAACCCTAACAAGAGTGACAACTTTTAGTTTGTATAATGTTTTTTGTCAATTTTATGGAAACTTTCTTTTTTCATTTGTATTGCTTTGTGTTTTACTTTTAAATCTATTGTACAATTATTTCATAAATAGATAATATTTAATTTCTCAAAGGAAAAAAAACTGATTTGAATACATTCATAAACATTGAACTCGGAAAATAACTCTTTATTGTAAATTTATAACAAAGATTAACAAAACACAACCATTTATTTTATTATAGCTGAATTGCAATATCACATTATAACATATCATTTTAAAGATGAGTAGTTGTAGAGCAGGAAAGCTTCTATTTTGTATAAATAACATAAGTCACTTTACATAGACACAATTTATTCCAAGATATTGCTCATGACAATGGATTAAAAATTGTTTCCAATTTCCAAGCTTTATGTCAGTGACAACATAATACAAATGTGACACTAAAAATAAATGCATGATTCCAAATTTTATGATGGTGAGAACGTAGTACAAATGTGGAACTAAAAATAAATGCAAGGAACTCGCTTGGAAAACCATGTTGGGGAAATGGGAGCTATGAAGATACAAAATGTGCTTATCCCCTTTGAGAACCGGAGTCATGCAAAAGATGAGGGGTAGTAAAATTTCTCCCATCTTCTACTTGTAGCCTCCATGCATTGGGATAGCACTTATATCCATCAAAGCTCCTCATCTTGGTTCAAAACTTGTCTGAGAAGTCAGGTGAACCAAATCAACTTCTTTCCAATTTCACCCATTCTGAACTTGAAGGAAACTGGTCTTTTACTCTGCAACTACATAACTGGATGCAAGATAATTCAGATTATTCCCAATAATACCACAACATCTTCTTTGTGAATCCTTATTAACCCAAAAAAATGAAAACCCTTACAATACTATTCATGATCACTAACCCTATTTAATAATTTATGGGCCACTAGTGCCACTACCAACCTAATTTGCGCAAACCAAAAACCAACTTAGTCAATTAGTGTATCTAAAGCCTTACATGTATAATTAATTTTTTAAATTTGTTTGACATCTAGCTACATGTAAATTGTACCTCAATCTGAAAAGTTGTCAAAATCACCAAACTCTAGACAACACTACCAATTCCACTCAAATGATATGAAATCATTACAAATCTTGTTTCATTAAGGCTATGAGTTGTCCAATCAATCGCTTCAAATGTTCAAAATATTGAGAATTTCAATTAAATGAAATGTAATAAATTGAGGCATTGAAAAGAGAGAAATGAGCCTTGATCTCGCCATGTGTCCACATCTAACCATTCTAGTGTTATTCTGGAGGTTTCAATTCGCAAGTCTACTACTTCAGAGATTTACTTCCAGAATGCAACTATAGTCATCCATCAAAAATTCATCGAATGGTCATGGTTATATTGATTTTTCTTTCCATCCTTTTTTGTAAAATGTTCTTAATTTTTTAAGCCTTGGTCCTACATTCTTCATAGGCGGTCCCTCTTTTAAAACAAACTTTCTACATGTGCATATTTTTTCCACTTAAGTTCTTCTATCGCTCATCACCAAAATCCAACCCATCGGGTTCATTACCACAATGATGAGCCTTGATCTCCCCATGCTTCCACATCTAACCGTTCTAGTATAATTCTAGAGGTTTCAATTTGCAAATCTACTGCTTGAGAGATATACTTCTAGAATGCAACTATAGTCATCCATCAAAAATTCATCGAATGGTCATGGTCCATAATGTCACATGGTCGCTAAAACTTGGAACCTTAGAACCAAAGTATAAAGTTTCAAAGTTTTCAAAACCTCCGACCCACCAACTACAAAGATGACCAAGAAAGACTTGCAACTAAGGTTAGGAAAAGCACCAAAACCTTGACTTTGGTGAATTAAGATAGGAAGGGTGGAAGGATGGTGCATTTATGAAATGAAGATCGTTGAAAAATTTTAGAAAATGGACATGACTAGAGGATCGATGGGAAATTAAGATTGGTACATGTGGAGTTTGGAAAATTATTACCTCTTGACCCTCGATCAACGAAGTTAGATTGACAATTCATCAAACGGTTGTGGTTAGATTGATTTGCATTGACACTTTGCCACTGCATTTTTTTTATTAGTTTGATATTATATTTAATTCGCTGATTTTTTTTTAATAATTAGAAAATAGGTTTAATTTGCCAATGAATTTTATTTTTTAGTTTCAAAAAAAAAAATTAATCACCAACAAAATTATTTTTTCTAGTTTGAAAATAGGTTTAATTTTGCCAATCGAAATATTTTATTGGTTTGAAAATAGATTTAAATCGCCAATGGAATAATTTTAGTCATTTAAAAAAAATTGCATTGCGCCAAGATTTTCCATAGACTTCTAGTGACTAAAAAGATTCACCAATGGACATTATTTTTTTGTCACGAAAAATGAAAAAAATTGCCACTAAAACTAATATTTTTATCGAGAAGTATACAAGATTTACCAAGATTTTACACATTCGCCAAGGGGGGTTTCTTAAAGCTTTCATTGGTGGTGACTTAGTCCACTTTTATATTTCTAGAAATTCGAAAGGGGAAACAAAAGCCTTTAGTCTGCACTTTGGTTCTTGACAAGTTTTGACTTCTGAAACTTTGATTTTTGGGCCTAAAAGTGACTTTTAATGGATATCTTGGATTTGCAAGCAAGGAGAGGTCTTCAACAAGTCTTCAACCTAATCTTCAATGATCTTAAAACCATCAAGGTGCCTAAATATTTCCATGATGATAGATCTTGTATTTTTGCAGCAAAAGGTGACAAATCTTCCCTTGAATGTCCTTGGAAGCTATCTTGATGACTTAAAATGCTAAAAACCCTAGATTGCTTGACTTAAGAACATGATGAATGATGAATGAATGATGATAAGTTAAGAAGATAATTAATTAGGGTTTATAAGCTTGTATTTATAGGCAATTCGTCTATTTTTCCAGTTAATTTGATCCCCAAGGCCAACATAAAGGAGAAATAAACATAAAATGCAAAATTTCCCACTCAAACATCAAAAATAGGCCAAATTGGACTGAGTCACTATGTTGGGTGCCTTAGTCCCACCTGGCAGGGACTCATTCACCTCAATGGGTGACTTAGTCCCAATGGGGCCCTTTTGCTAGTTGGAATGTTAGGGAATGAATAATTTCAGTTCTTAAATGTTAATTTCATCAAGTATTTGATCAAATTATGCCTCAAGATGCACAATATGGGGCAATAGGGGCCTTTTAATGATGATATAAAGAGTAATTACAGCTATGGACACAAATTTCAATGCGAAAGTGTCATTAAATACACTTTATATCATTAAAATGAGGTCCACATAGCCTAGAAAGGAAGAACATCCAATGTGAACAAGTAAAACACATTACAACACTAGATTAGAGTCAAGTTTTATTTACAAGCCTTATATATTAATGTGATAAGGCAATTAAATATATTTTATAACATTGAATTAAGGGAGAAATGGGTTTATTAAGTCTAGAGAAGTGTGAAAGTCTTATACAACACTTTACAACACCTTCACAAGACATCATTAAATGCATTTTATTCAGTTTGCAAGGGTCCAAGACCTAGTATGGATGTGTAAAACACCTCACAACACTAAATCAAGGCCTCATTAAGTCCAATTTGTCATCAATTATTCTCATATCAAGCAAAGTATACACTTTTGGTGACAATTCTTATTGGCTCAAGGATAATAAGAGAACAAATCTGTAGCCACACTCCTCTATTCTTCTTTATGTTGTAAATTTATTTATTTTTGGGAACAATGGAATGTGTTGAAACATTTAGGTCTCTTTCATATTGAACGAAAGTCTTTTATGATGTCTTCATGTTGTATTTCTCCCTTGTGCTCATAGTTCCACAAATATTTAGGGAATGATGCCAATTCTAAGCATGATCATATTATACATTATCTCTTGCCTGTACTAACCCCATATTTATGGATACCTCATGTGCTATCTCAGTTTTGTTATAGAAATTTTTTCAGAGTAACACCTTGTCATGACATTTCTTTGTTAGGAACATATCACTTAGCATAGGGTTTTCCAACAAGCTCTCATGGCTTATCATTTTACAAATATTATTTATATTATTCCTTTAAGGAAATTACTCCTAGTTGGTGCTAGAAATTAATTTAAGGTGGGGGCATACATTCCATTATTTTCATCACTTTGCTCACACACTATAAAATTCTTGATGTTTTAATGGCATATTGATCTTATTTATAGCACCTTACCATATTTATTTTTCAAACAATGATATTTTATTATAATTATTTGTATGGTTCACATTGGAATTCATCTTATGAATATATGAATTCATAGCCCTTGTGTGTGTCTCATTTGATACCTTTGCAAAAACTCACCTAGTGAATATTGGACTTCACTAGCCTATATTATTTTTTATCAAGATTAGCTAGTGAATATCAAAATTCATTATCTTGTAATAGATTTCATGGGTCACATAGAAAATATCAGACTCTGCTACCATATGATTTATGGATATCTTGGCTATGCATCATAGTAGGAGTTTATAGATCATGCTAGTTTTGTGATGTCATAGCCCCCTTTTTGTGTTTGAATTGTGTTTACATCATGCTTGCAAGGTTGTTTCATATAAGTTTTAAACATTATGCTTGATTTATATCTTCAATATATATGATCTATGTATTCATAATGTATTCTTTATTTTTCATCTTTCATTGCATTGCACCTTATGTGTGTGTCTTCCTTTGACTTTATATTTTTGTTTCATAATATTTTGACTCTAGGAGCTAGTGTATCCCCTAGATTTGATGTTATCCTACCTCTCTAATATTTTCATAAAATAACCCTTCTTGACTTATCCTTACTTTAGTGTGAGCATGAATGCAAGGTCAAATTCTAATTAAAGTGAGGGATAAAAATAGCATCTTAAATTGTTGACCTTGTCAATTTCACACTAACTCTTGCTTCACCTATCTTCTTGGACCTAATATTTTCCCATTTTATTATATTTTTTGCAAAATTAGGATATAATTTAGAATTAATATTAATTATTTATTTAACGATAATAAAATTCCACAAAGAGATATGTTATAGGGTTCCATTAGCCTTTACTAAACTATTTTGGCCTAATCTTTAATATGTTATTGTTGGCCTTTTTTATTTTTGCAAACTCAAAATTATTTGTCAGCTTTTCAAAATTAATTTTGTAAGAAATCCAGAGACGCATATAAATACAAGTTTGTTTTATCATTTGAAACTAGAATAAATTAAGAATACAATTTTAATGTCATTTGAGCATCCTAAAACTCATTCAAGTGCATAATAAGAAGCAATTATAAAAACACTTTTTTATCAACCAAGATTCATGTCAGCAATGCAACAAGTTCATAAGTAATAGTTTTGATGTTTTTTGTTGATTTATTTTGTGAGTACTAATACTTGTAAAATGTATGCAAGTATCAATAAGAAAATATTCACTACATGAGATTTGTACCATGAATTTACTCTATCTAGGTCATCAAATTTGAGTGGTAATTTTCAAAACTTGTCGTTTATCACTTATTTTTATCCATTTTCATTTTCCTGGTTGAGGGTTAGCATTCTTTACATCATCATCACCATTGTGGTTGTTGAAAGGCCAAAATGGGGTTTGACATAATTTGGAAACCCCTATATGGCACAATCATTTCTCCCTTCTCTTGTTTGTAAGTGTGAGGTCTAAAGTGGATTTGGGAGAAGATTAAAGATATAATAGCAATATCAAGCATTCAAGCCTTTAATTTCATCAAATTAGGGAAAGAAGGGTTATTCATCAACAGACAGAGTTCAAAATTTGTGTCTTGGAGGAAAGGGGCTACTGACTGTGACCTACCTGTACTTGCTCATCGATACTAGAAAGACACATCTTCTAGTTTAGGGTGCTACCACTACTGACCAAGAAATTTCAACCCTAATTTCCATACCAGGTTTTTTTATCTCTAAAAGATTATATTCTATTGTTATTTTCTATGTTTTATTCTTGCATTTTTCTATATTCACATCAATTTTTTTGTAGATTCATAGTTAACCTAGTTCACCTTCACATCACACACATCATATCCAATATCAAAGCAATCAACCCACACAAAAACATGGACCAAAACCTTGATCAACCATTATAGTTCTTCAACATGTTATGTAAGGATTTGATAAAACTATTTTATGACTAAGTGTAGCACTAACGGTACAAAAAAAATATTATATTAATACAATAATATATCAATGAATAAAAAAATACATATGATAAATTGTAAAATGTATTTCTAAATACATGGAATGAATTTATAAATATTAAAAAACACCTTTTTTGTAATTGATATAAGAACTTAGATGAGTCAAAAGGATCCTATATTAAGCACCAAAAGAATGATTTTTAAACCAATTATTTTTTACTGATACTTCAACCTCAACCTACCCCCTCTTTGATTGTTGGTACTTTAAAACATTTTTTGTGTCTTTTCCTCACATAATTTTTTTGCATATAGAAAAACAAAAATATATATTTTTAGATTTCTCTAAAAAGTCTAGTTTGAAAATAGAAGTTATTTTACACACAAAAATGTTACATCAATGATCAACAACAATGACAAGAAAATTAGATTTGTTTTGATGTATTTTATTGGTAGCAAGTGACAAAAAATATAAAGGAGATGATCCAATAGTTGAGCATGTTCTAATTGTTGTGATAGTATTTTTTGACTTAATGCTTAATATTTTTATTGTTATAGTACTAGTAGTCATGACTCTAACAATTATAGTGTTGATCATAAGTGCTCATAATTTAATGAAATTTACTTTTTAGATTAAAAATAAAAAATCATATGATTCCAAAACAATGTACAAACAAAACATGACTTAATACACAACTATTATAACTTAATGGAAAGCTACCAATCTAATCTTTTTTGAGTCTTTTAAAAAGCCTCATAAAAACCATACTAATATGAATATAAAACATAAATTATACAAAGAAACATTGTCAACTATTATAGGAATTCAAAGGAGGCAATGAATGTTGGTTAACCAGTGTTCACGTGGCATACTGCCCTGGTCTGCCTCAAAATAGTTGAGAAGCCTGTGGTGCATATGAAATTGGAAGATGTCGCATTAGATGTATTCTTCTCCTAAATATATTAATTTTTAATGACGCTGGACTTTAAGAATAGAAGACTTTTGTGACAGGATTCTTGAAATTCAAAGGCGTGCTAAGACCAACTTTATTATAATAAATGGAAGAGGAAGACCAACTTTCTTATTGTAAAGAATAGACAAGATTTATCACCAATATCAAATTTCAACGACTTGACTTAAATTTACATAATTACAAATAATAATAACTTGCATGACTTGACTTGCATTCAGTGCGTAACAATTATATACTCTGCTAAGATGATTATTGCTAAAGGAACTGCCATTTTTAATTAAATATTTCTTTGCCATCTTCTCGTATACATATATACGTTAGCTTTCAAACTATTCTCATATTGTTCTGGTCATTATTCTCTTCTTCCATGTAATATAAAAAAAAATCATTTTAAATTCTATAACAGAAGTCTTGTACTCTCATATCACTCTCCGTGTAGTTGTCTAGTGTGATTTTTCTTCTCAAAGCAGCTTCCAAGTTCCTTCTTAACTAATTCGAGGTAGAGTAGGGATATAATCCCTGGTTAACCTTTTCAGATCTAGCTCAACGTACCTCAAAACATAGAATATTACTCTCATCTCTTGAAGTAAAATTTATAAAGTAATAAAGGTCTTTGTTAAATAAATTAATTTCTTAAAAATTATCCTCCTTTCTATTGAGTTAAAATAAATGTTTATAATGTGAAGAAAACAATTTGAATGGAGAAATTAGGTCTATATCTTTAACTCTATTTTATCGTACTTTAGTATTTAATGTATATAATACCTTACATTTTGACAAAATATTATTTTAATATATATAGTCAAAATATAAGAAGTTAACAATGAAAATAATATATATATATATATATATATATATATATATATATATATATATATATATAAACATAAAGGAAAATAATGTTTTGTTATATGCTATTCAAAATAAATTAATAAGGTGTATACAAATAACCATAGATTAAACTAGATCTAAGTGAGGAAATGTTGGATTGTGTATTTTTTTAATGAACTACCTATTCCCTATCTAAATATTTTACACCTTTATGTCAATTAAGACAAAAAAATTAAATTTATTTTAATATATCACATTGATATTGATTTATCACTTACTGTATAAATTGAGAACCCAAATATTATTTTTTCCAAAAAAGAAAACATCAATTATTGATATTATTTGATAAATAAATTTATGTTGTACAAGCATTTTTCTAACATCGAGATTAAAACTTCAAAGTATAGTGATATTTCATTACATTAATTGATCATAATCCTCTTTATCAAATATAACACTTTACAAATCTTATTTAGTAGTTTACTTCACAATATAATTTCATAATGTTGATGTGAAATACATACAATCAATAATACTTCAACATCAATAAAATGATCATATTTTTGAAATAATATATTGTCTCTAATATACCAAGTCTTTGACATCTTGGTTGCTAGAGGGAGAGCATCACTTGAGTGCTTTTCCTCTAACCACAAACTGGTCATTCCCTATACCCCTTCATGAAGGTAGTAAATCAAAAGTATCTCCATGATCACCATGCCATATAAGAACAAGTGTTGTGTTCTGATTACAAACAATCTACCATATAAATCTAGATAACCTCTGGCTAAGTCTGAAATATTTCATTGATTTGTACCAAATAAACACTATGAGCCAATAATTCAAGCAATGATTTTGCATTAATTTGGCTAAATATATTAATACTAAATAAACATGTTTTAAAATGATAATTTGTGGCAGATGTTCACATACCTCTTTCTCAATCTGAGTATCAAAAATCAAATTTCAAATTCAAATATCTTAATTATATGGATAACACATAACCACATCATTGAAAAACTCTTAGGTCATATTTTATACTTCAATGAAAAAAAAATTCTATTGTTTACATTTTATAAACCATCATTTTAGAGGATTACAACTTGTATATTTTAATGAGTCTACACACATATATACATTTTATATTCATGTGTGTGTGTGTGTGTGTTTATGTAGTACCCCTCCATTTATGCTTATGTTTTCTGCTGATATGTTTTTACACTGTTAGACTATGGTACTTTGTTTGGATATTTTGATTGCTAGTTTTGAGAAACAATGGATTCACTTAGTGATATGATGATACATTGTATGGTGATATTTGATTTCTGATATGCTTTGAGATAACGTAGATGTTTTCTTTCAGATGATTATTGTTATGTACATGTTTATGATGGACTAACTATTATTTAATTCGTCAGTCTGATGTGATGTGTATTGGTGAAGAGAACGGAATTGCATCACTCACTTGCGAGTGCCCTGTGATGTCCGTGATTTTTTCCGCACGGTGTGCCTGTACAATGGTTTATATATATATATGCATATTATTGCTTGGTTGCAGGATTGCATGTACATGACACCGACACCACCTGGTTACTCAGGTCTGAGCATGTCAAGACTCAACGGAAATGTTGATTGGGAGGTAGTAGCATGGTTCATCCTAGTCTAGTCTTTAACCCGATCACAGTACATTGTCAGTTAGTTTGAGTCTTGGTTGTCTTGTTTGTCTCTATTTGGATTTAATTGTCTGAAAGGAAAAATTTGTCAATTTTAATGTTAGTTTATTATGCTTTAATTTATTATTATTTAAATTAATTTTTAATTGTTAAAAAGGTTTTACATGTTATTTAATAAATTAATTAGTTTGTTTGGTTAAATAATTTGATCTTAGAGATTAAATTTATTTAATTAAATAAATAAATTAATTAAATTAAAATTGTTTGAAATTATGTGTGAATAGATTTTATTTAAAATTAAATGTTATTTGGAAATGGCATTTTAATTATTAAATAAATTTTGTATTTTGAAAATTTTAAATTTTAAATTTTAAATAAATAAAATGCATGCAATCTTGAAAGGCAAGATTGCCGAGAAGTTGTTAAAAGATATTTTGTACTTCTCGACATGTGTATGAGTTGAATTTATTGTTTATGGTTGAGGTTGTTCACGGATATTATATGGGATCTGGGAAACATAGAGGGGTTATCAATTTTTCTTCACGGGAATTGAAAGAATAATTTTGCTGTGTAAAAATTAATTTTAAAGAAGTTGTTACTTCCTCTATTTTGGTTGTATATTTGTGGAAGATCCCTTTGGTGGGAAGTTCTTTGTGTTTGGTTATAGCTTTCCTATGGATTTGGGGTTTTTCTGGAAAAGATTTGGAAGATTGTACGCTACAGGCAATTTTCAAGTTACATGTATTTTTCTTTGTTTTAATTTGTTTCCTTTTGAAAAAGAATGATTGAGAAAATATTAGTTTTGTGTTTCCTGTGTTCTTCTCGGGAATTTTGTAAAAATATTGTTTGAATAGTAGAAGATTCTCAAAGAAGTAGGAAAGATCTTTGAAGAATTTTAAAAGAAGTTTCCTGTCAAATTTTGTTATATGTTTCCTGTAGGATATATTTTGAAAAAAAATTAGTTGTGAAAGAGAAAAATTCTCTTATGTTGAATTTTAAATCTCTGGAAAATTTGTGCAGAATGTTAGTTTTCTCAATTACCAGTTGAAAACTTTGTTAAAAATATTTGCACAGTTACTGTAACTTTAATGTTATTTATCAGTTATATATATATGTATATTTATATATATATGTATTGGAATTATATATATACATATACATATACAAATGTATATATATCAATGTTTGTGAATATTGAAATTCACAGTATTTAGTGAACTCAGAAATCGCTGTACGCGATTTTAAATAGCCGCCAATTTTTATTTTATGAAAATTTGTATATGTTTTAAAAAAAATATAGTAAATTCTTTGTGAGCCGGCGCCCATGGCAGGGCTACCCGCAACTGTCCCCGCAGGGGCACGGCGATGACGGCCAAGCCCAGCGTCGCCCTTGCAGGCAGTGCTCAGCTCAGCCGCTGCAGCCGAGCTTGTGGGGCGGGCTGCGAAGGCAACCCTGCCCATAGTGCGAGGGTTAGGGCAAGGCCATAACTTCGAACCTCAGTTTTTCAAAATTATGCGGATTTTAATTTGACTTTTCTTTTATTAATAATTTTGGCAATAAGAATTATATATATATATATATTATATTTATTATGTATATACATATATGATATATGTAATTTATATTATTAGTACAATATATATTATATATGAAATATATATATATATATAATATTTATAATTATATATTTATTTATTACTAAAAGATTTGGAAATGTTATCATGTTTCAATGAGATATCTAAAAGAGTTAATTTATTAGATATAAATATTTTAATAATTATCATGATTAAGATATTTGTGCTTTGAATAGGTTGTTATTCTGGAGTTTATATTATTGTTATTATATTATTTGGTTATGAAAATTAGGTAAATTGTAGATCTGATTTTCATTTTGCATGGAAGATAAATTAGATCTTAGATGTATAAATTTGGTGCTCCAAATTATTGTTTGAATTGGATTTAGTATATCCTAATGTAGACTCTTTAATTTTTTTTCAATTTGCTTTAAATCTTGTTTTATTGTTGAGCAAATTGGGAAAGTCTTAAATGAACAAGTCTTCCAGACTAAGTGACTAACATGGGGATTGTGATCGTTAAGTTGAATTCATGTGTTGGCTAAGGTTGTGTACATGGTGTCAGCATGGTGTTTAGATACCTAATTTTTGTGAACATAGACATTGATATTCATTATGCATAGTGTTGAAATTGTATGTTGTATGTTTGTACACTTTGTAAACCTTGGTCAAGAAAACTAGTATACCTTTGTTATGTTTAGGGGAGTGGCTCTGTGTGAGGGTCGACACACAAAGTGGTGTCATGGTAACTTACAAAGAGTTAGTAAGTCAGTGATAACTAAATAACATAGTAGTTAGATTAAAATCTTTAACAAGATGTTTATGCCTCACTTAAGGACTCTTGAGCTAGTATAGTCATGAGTATAAAATGAGAAGGCCTG
Source organism: Sequoia sempervirens (assembly GCA_007258455.2). NCBI lineage: Eukaryota > Viridiplantae > Streptophyta > Pinopsida > Cupressales > Cupressaceae > Sequoia > Sequoia sempervirens. The sequence goes on along the minus strand of VDFB02330072.1, from coordinate 27,125 downwards.
GAATGGAAAATCGATATCTTGTTACCTTAAAAGATATTCGATTCCACAATAGTTAGCAAATGGGGCCGGGTTTCGTAAGAGGTTGCCAGGGTAACCCAAGTTGGGGGCAGAAACCTAGGAAGAAACACCAGGGTAACCTTTGCAATATTGTGATGACACTCCACCTAAAATAATAGTTAACCTTGTGTACTTAGTACATTCAATTGTCTTAAATCTGGAAGCAATGTAACCATCGGTTAGTTATGTACTTGTGTCTAGGGTTACTAGATTATGTATGGGTAACCATATTACTATCTCCTAGCACGGGGGGTGGACCTACAGGTACCACATGGTTGGGTGGAACGTGCACCTTACTCTATTGGGTCCCTAGTTTATGATCATGGCAACAAGATCTTCATGGATGGAGAGCTCACACTTGGATATAGATGTACTTTCTTTATTGCATTATTGTAAAATTTGTACTTGATAACATCCCTCAATTGTTTATGAGGTGAACTTTTGTAAATGTAAATTGTAACTATTATTTGATCTACCTCATCAGATAAATGAGTATTGTAATATCTTATCAAATGCAATGTAAGAAACAAGTTTGTACTTTATACTATCTTGAATGGAGTTTTCAAATGTTATGCAATGTCTATTTTTAATGTTTATGTTAATTAATTATAAGCAATGTGAAATACTAAAGTCATCTATGGAAGCTCAAGTAGTGTAACGTCGCATAACTTAGTGAATGTATGCAACTAATTAACTTAATATTATTACTTTTTAAAAAAAAATTATTTCACTTTTATACACAATTGCAACATTCCTTAGGTTATTTTGATGGGGCATTATAGATTGGTATCAGAGCCAAGGTTACAAACACTGGACGCTCTAGGTAATTGCGAGCCCATTAGGTTGACCTATTACATAGTGTCGCTATCTGTTAGCCTTGGTTGATTAGTATCTAAGACTCGTTATTGTTATGTGTAGTAACATGCCTAGGTGAGGTGGAAGAGGTCATGGTAGAGGTTGAGGTGGAGGCTGAGGGCCAATCCCTTAGGTTACTCCCCCTCTAAGCCCTCATCAGAGTGATTAGGAATCTAACAGTTGGATCAGAGGAATGAGGAACAGAATCCTGAACAGTCAGGAGTAGAGGGTTCACAGATACATCCTTTATTAGAGGAGGTCCTAGCTCAACTTGGACCTAGACAGGAAGTTGAGCAGGAGGTTGTTAGAGAGAGATATAGATCTCCTAGGAGAGTAGATGATAGATTTCATCAGGATGCTATTACTGCAGGACACATGAGGGATTTATTGAGGGCATGCCCTCCTACTTTTGATGGTACAGGAGGTGGCTTAGAGGCAGAGACTTGGCTACTGGATTTGGGTAGATGCTTCCCCATGCATCCTTACGGTAGCAATACCCCTGTGAGATGCACTATCATGCATTTGAGAGGGTTCGCCTCTACTTGGTGGCCCCTGGAGGAGAAGAAGCTCCACTTAGAATGGGTTAATATCTTGGGAGATGTTCCTTGAGAGGTTTAGAGCATGGTTCCTATCGGAACAATGGAGGCAGTGACAGGCTAACAAGTTCCATGATTTACATTAGTTGGCTCTATCTGTTGAGCAATATGAACTTAGATTTTGTGAACTCAAGCAGTATGTTGGTATTGGCGATGATGAGCCTATGCTAGTACAACACTTCATCAAGGGTTTAAACGCCCGCATTAGTGGTGGTGTCAGAGTCTTTGAGCCAAAGACTATGGAAGTTGCAGTGGAGAAGGCTTGTATAGTGGAGGAGAACCTTGTTATGGTGTTAGGTGGTCACACATGAGTGTAGATTGGCAGTGCTCTTGTAGCAAGTTTTAGTCCATGGAGTGGACAGGCACAGACAAGAGGTTCCTCTAGGAACCAACAGACACCCTCTAAGGGTGGGCAGCAACAGCAACAACAAACACCTCAAAAGAATAATAATCCACAACCACAACAAGGTAATAGTCCACAAACAGGAAAGGGTCGCAACTGGTGGCGTAACAAGTGCAATAAGCAAGATCAGCTTGCACAGAGTGCTTAGTCTACTATCAGTAGAGGTAGTTTCCAACAATCCAATGCACCTTTAGGTGGCAGAGGATTCGGTAGAGGCACAGGTTGTTACTCATGTGGACAGTAGGGACACATTGCTAGGTAGTGTCCAATGAGAGGTTCTACTATTTTGGGGCCTCAACCTACAGCTTCAAAGCCTATAGTGGGTGATGCAGGATGATCACATACAGTATATGCTGCAGTTAATGACCACCAAGCTGATCACCAGAAAATAGTGGTCGAGACTTCAGGTAAGTTACATGGTGTTAGTGTTTCCATTCTTTTTTATTCCAGAGCTACCGACTCCTTTATTTCACCGACCATCATTGGCCGATGTGGTCTTGTGGTGGTAAAGCAAGGTGGTAAGTGGCAGGTTGAATTCTCCTTTAGGGTGAAAGTAGAGGTAGAGAACTTAGTAGATAATTGTGAACTTAAAATTGGTATGTTAACTACCTTAGTAGATTTACATGTTACACCTTTAGGATCGTATGGCATAGTTTTAGGTATGGACTGGTTAGCATCTCATCATGCTATGATTGATTGTCAACTTAAGATAGTTAGTTGCATTAATGATTTAGGTGTGAAAGTGGAAATCATAGGTGTTCAAAGACCTATCTCTTTGTGGATGATATCTGCTATGCAATTAAAGAGATGTCTTTGTCAGGGATGTCAATTGTTTGCAACAACAGTTACGGATTTGGAAGAAGGTGAGAGTCGAGAGATATCTCTTGATGATCATCCTATTCTTAGGGAATTTTTTGACGTGTTTCCCGATGGCATACCTGGAATGCCATCGAAGAGGGATATTGATTTTAGAGTTGACCTAGTACCTGGAGTTGAGCCTATATCTAGAGCTCCATATAGAATGACGACTCAGGAGTTAGAGGAACTTCGTATCCAGTTAGAGGAACTATTAGAAAGGGGTTTTATTCATCTTAGTGTATCCCCTTGGGGAGCACCTGTCATCTTCATAAAGAAGAAGGATGGATCACTTAGACTATGTATTGACTATCGTCAATTGAACAAGGTTACGATTAAGAATCGTTATCCTTTGCCTAGAATTGATGATCTTTTTTATCAAATCAAGGGAGCCAATGTGTTCTCTAAAATTGATTTGAACTCTAGTTACCATCAATTGTGAATTGTTGAAGCAGACATTCATAAAAATGCATTTCGTACTCGTTATGGGCATTACGAATTCATAGTAGTACCATTTGGGTTAACGAACACACCATCGGTATTTATGAGTTTAATGAATGGTGTTTTTCGTACATACCTTGATCGCTTTGTCCTTGTATTTCTCGATGATATTTTGATCTATTCGAGAAACATGAAGGAACATGAAGAACACTTGAGACAGGTATTGCAATGTTTAAGGGAAAATCAATTGTATGCGAACCTGAAGAAGTGTGACTTCTTTCAAATTGAAGTAAAATACCTTGGACATGTGATTTCTGGAAAAGGTATTGTTGTGGATCCTTCAAAGATTCAAGCTATTGTGGATTGGCCCACACCTACTAATGTAGGTGAAGTTCATAGTTTTATGGGTCTAGCTAGTTATTATAGGTGGTTCATTGAGGGATTTTCTAGAATTGGTCATCCTATTACTTCTCTTCAGAGAAAAGGGAAGAAGTTTGTTTGGACAGAGCAGTGTCAGTTGGCTTTTAGGACACTTAAAGAAAAGTTGACTAATGCACCTATACTGATTGTTCCTGATCCTACTAAGGATTTTGTAGTTTGCACGGATGCATCCTTAGAGGGTTTGGGAGCAGTTCTGATGCAAGATGGGCGTGTGATTGCTTATGAGTCACAAACTCAAAGATCACAAATTAAACTATCCCACTCATGATTTAGAACTAGCTGCAGTAGTGCATACATTAGTTCGGTGGAGGCATTTTTTATTGGGTCACCTTTTCAAACTTCATACTGATCACTGTAGTTTACAATACATTTTTACGCAACCTAATTTAAATGCTAGGCAAAGATGGTGGATGGAGTTCTTGTGTGAGTACGATTTTGAAGTGAAATATGTTCAAGGAAAAGAGAACGTAGTGGCCGATGCTCTTAGTCATCGTTGACATGAGATCTCTGCTACTACTCTTGAAGTAGATTTGAGAGGTCAAATACTAGCAGCACTTCCTAATGATAGGTTGTATCAGGAAGTGAGGTCAAAGATTGAATCTGGTAGACCTTTAGAAGGTCGATTTGTAGGGTATGTCCTTGAACTAGATGGTATATTATGGCATTTAGGTCATATCTATGTACCACATTTTGAGGGTCTTCATACATTAATTATGAATGAAGCTCATCGAGCTCCATACTCAGCTCATCTAAGTGTTAAGAAAATGCATGCCAATCTTCAGCAATTGTATTTCTGGCCTGGTATGAAATGTGATATTGCTGATTATGTATCGAGATGTCTTGAATGCCAACGAGTCAAAGCTGAGCATCAACATTCCACTGGATTATTGCAGCCACATCTCATTCCTGAATGGAAATGGGATATTATATCCGTTGACTTTATTGTAGGGTTACCTACGTCATCACATCGACATGATGCCATTATGGTAACTGTTGACCGATTGACTAAGGTAGCTCATTTTTCACCTATACGATCATCTTACAATGCTTCATCCATAGCTAGGATATTCATGGAGGACATCATTAGATTACATGGAATTCCTCATAGGATTATTTCCAATAGAGATCCTGTATTCACTTTAGCCCTATGGACTTCATTACAACATGCTCTAGGTACACAGTTGAACTTTAGTTTAGCGTATCATCCTCAAACCAATGGAAAAACGGAGAGAGTTAACCAAATTTTAGAGGATATGCTTAGAATGTACGTAATGGACCAACAATCACGTTGGGAAGATTATCTGTACTTAGTAGAATTTGCTTACAATAACGAATATTAGAGTTCCATAGGTATGCCACCATTTCAGGCATTATACAGTCATCCTTGTTGAACTCCTTTGAGTTGGGATTGAATTGAGGATAGAGTATTACTTGGACCTGAGATGCTTCGAGACATGGAGCAACAGGTTGATCGTATTAGAGAACATTTGATAGCAGCACAGGATAGGCAAAAGAAGTATGCTGATATGCATAGAATAGACCTATAGTTTCCTATTGGTGATAGAGTGTTTCTTTGAGTGCGACTGTGAAAGATTCCAATCCGTTATGGAAAAGGCTCTAAGCTTGCGCCTCATTTCGTTGGGCCATTTGAGATCTTAGAGAGAATTGGTCCTGTGGTGTATCAACTCACCTTACCACCCAGTTTTTCATGTATTCATGATGTTTTTCATGTATCAGTTCTTAGACCATATCATCCCGACATTTCTCATGTACTTGATTGGAATGCATTACAGGTTGAGGACGGGCAGCTGGCTTTGGAGCCCGTCGCCATTCTACAGCGTCGAACGCTTGGTCTCATGGGTTGAGACATTGATCAGGTGAGGGTCGAATGGGATCCTACCCATGAAGCTTCTGCTACTTGGGAGGATGCAACACACATGAGCGAACTTTATCCCTATCTGTTCACAGGCTTTCAGGAGCAAGCCTGATCCTAGGGGGGAGGATGTAGTACCCCTCCATTTATGCTTATGTTTTCTACTGATATGTTTTTACACTGTTAGACTATGGTACTTTGTTTGGATATTTTGATTGCTGGTTTTGAGCGACAGTGGATTCACTTAGTGACATGATGATACATTGTATGGTGATATTTGATTTCTAATATGCTTTGAGATAGCGTAGATGTTTTCTTTCAGATGATTATTGCTATGTACATGTTTATGATGGACTAATTATTATTTAATTAATCAGTCTGATGTGACATGTATTGGTGTGGAGAACGGAATTGCATCACTCGCTTGCAAGTGCCCTGTGATGTCCGTGATTTTTTCTGCACGGTGTGCCTGTACAATGGTTTATATATATATGCATGTTATTGCTTGGTTGCAGGATTGTAGGTACATGACACTGACTCCACCTAGTTACTCAGGTCTGAGCGTGTCAAGACTCAACGAAAATTTTGATTGGGAGGTAGTAGCATGGTTCATCCTAGTCTAGTCTTTAACCTGGTCACAGTACATTGTCAGTTAGTTTGAGTCTTGGTTGTCTTGTTTGTCTCTATTTGGATTTAATTGTCTGAAAGGAAAAATTTGTCAATTTTAATGTTAGTTTATTATGCTTTAATTTATTATTATTTAAATTAATTTTTAATTGTTAAAAAGGTTTTACATGTTATTTAATAAATTAATTAGTTTGTTTGGTTAAATAATTTGATCTTAGAGATTAAATTTATTTAATTAAATAGATTAATTAATTAAATTAAAATTGTTTGAAATTATGTGCGAGTAGATTTTATTTAAAATTAAATGTTATTTGGAAATGGCATTTTAATTATTAAATAAATTTTGTATTTTGAAATTTTTAAATAAATAAAATGCATGCAATCTTGAAAGGAAAGATTGCCGAGAAGTTGTTAAAAGATATTTTGTACTTCTCGACATGTGTATGAGTTGAATTTATTGTTTATGGTTGAGGTTGTTCATGGATATTATCTGGGATTTGGGAAATACAGAGGGGTTATCAATTTTTCTTCACGGGAATTGAAAGAATAATTTTGCTGTGTAAAAATCAATTTTAAAGAAGTTGTTACTTCCTCTGTTTTGGTTGTATATTTGTGGAAGATCCCTTTGGTGGGAAGTTCTTTGTGTTTGGTTATAGCTTTCCTATGGATTTGGGGTTTTTCTAGAGAAGATTTAGAGGATTGTACGCTACAGGAAACAAAGGCTCTCTTTACTACAGGCAATTTTCAAGTTACAGGTATTTTTCTTTGTTTTAATTTGTTTCCTTTTGAAAAAGAATGATTGAGAAAATATTAGTTTTGTGTTTCTTGTGTTCTTCTCAGGAATTTTGTAAAAATCTTGTTTAAACAGTAGAAGATTCTCAAAGAAGTAGGAAAGATCTTTGAAGAATTTTAAAAGAAGTTTCCTGTCAAATTTTGTTATATGTTTCCTGTAGGATATATTTTTAAAAAAATTAGTTGTGAAAGAGAAGAAATTCTCTATTGTTGAATTTTAAATCTCTAGAAAATTTGTGCAGAATGTTAGTTTTCTTAATTACTAGTTGAAAACTTTGTTAAAAATATTTGCACAGTTACTGTAACTTTAATGTTATTTATCAGTTATATACATATATATATGTATTGGAATTATATATATACATATACATATACAAATGTATATATATAAATGTTTGTGAATATTGAAATTCGCAGTATTTAGCGAACTCGGAAATCACCATACGCAATTTTAAATAGCCATCGATTTTTATTTTATGAAAATTCGTATATGTTTTTAAAAAAATATATTAAATTCTCTGTGAACCGGCACCCATGGCGGGGCTACCTGCAGCCGTCCCCGCAGGGGGATAACGACAAGGGCTGAGCCTATCACCGCCCTTGCGGGCAACGCTTGGCTCAGCTACCACGACCGAGCCTGTGGGGCTGGCTGCGAAGGCAGCCCTACCCACAGTGCGTGGGTTAGGGCAAGGCCGTAACTTCAAACCTTAGTTTTTCAAAATTATGCGAATTTTAATTCAACTTTTCTTTTATTAATAATTTTGGCAATAAGAATTATATATATATAATATTTATTATGTATATACATATATGATATATGTAATGTATATTATTAATACAATATATATTATATATAAAATATATATATAATATTTATAATTATATATTTATTTATTGCTAAAAGATTTGGAAATGTTATCATGTTTAAATGAGATATCTAAAAGAGTTAATTTATTAGATATATATATTTTAATAATTATCATGATTAAGATATTTGTGCTTTGAATAGATTGTTATTCTAGAATTTATATTGTTGTTATTATATTATTTGGTTATGAAAATTAGGTAAATTGTAGATCTGATTTTCGTTTTGCATGGAAGATGAATTAGATCTTAGATGTATAAATTTGGTGCTCCAAATTATTGTTTGAATTGGATTTAGTATATCCTAATGTAGACTCTTTAATTTTTTTTCAATTTGCTTTAAATCTTGTTTTATTGTTGGGAAAATTGGGAAAGTCTTAAATGAACAAGTCTTCCGGACCAATTGAATAATGTGGGAATTGTGATCGTTAAGTTGAATTCATGTGTTGGCTAAGGTTGTGTACATGGTGTCAGCATGGTGTTTAGATACCTAATTTTTGTGAACATAGACATTGATATTCATTATGAATAGTGTTGAAATTGTATGTTGTATGTTTTTACACTTTGTAAACCTTAGTCAAGAAAACTAGTATACCTTTGTTATGTTTAGGGGAGTGGCTCTATGTGAAGGTTGACACACAAAGTGGTGTCAGGGTAACTTATAAAGAGTTAGTAAGTCAGTGATAACTAAATAACACAATAGTTAGATTAAAATCTTTAACAAAATGTTTATGCCTCACTTATGGACTCTTGAGCTAGTATAGTCATGAGTATAAGATGAGAAGGCCTGGAATGGAAAATTGATGTCTTGTTACCTTAAAAGATATTCGATTCCGCAATAGTTAGCAAATGGGGCCGGGTTTCGTAAGAGGTTGCTAGGGTAACCCAAGTTGGGGGCTGGAACCTAGGAAGAAACACCAGGGTAACCTTTGCAATATTGTGATGACACTCCACCTAAAATAATAGTTAACCTTGTGTACTTAGTACATTTGATTGTCTTAAATCTGGAAGCAATGTAACCATCAGTTAGTTATGTACTTGTGTCTAGGGTTAGTAGATTATGTCTAGGTAACCATATTACTATCTCCTAGCATGGGGGGTGGATCTACGGGTACCACATGGTTGGGTGGAAAGTGCACCTTACTCCATTGGGTCCCTAGTTTATGATCATGGCAATGAGAGCTTCATGGATGGAGAGCTCACACTTGGATATAGATTTACTTTCTTTATTGCATTATTATAAAATTTGTACTTGATAACATCCCTCAATTGTTTATGAGGTGAACATTTGTAAATGTAAATTGTAACTATTATTTGATCTACCTCATCAGATGAATGGGTATTGTAATATCTTATCAAATGCTATGTAAGAAACAAGTTTGTACTTTATACTATCTTGAATGGAGTTTTCAAATGTTATGCAATGTATATTTTTAATGTTTATGTTAATTAATTATAAGCAATGCGAAATACTAAAGTCGTCTATGGAAACTCAAGTAGTGTAATGTCGCGTAACTTAGTGAATGTATGCAACTAATTAACTTAATATTATTACTTAAAAAAATTTTATTTCACTTTTATACACAATTGCAACATTCCTTAGGTTATTTTGACGAGGCATTAGAGTTTACATAGATGTATAATTATATTTATATTCATACAAAGTTATATTGTCATGCCTTATACAGGCTCGTCATATATGCAATTATATATATATAACATATTTTATCTCTTAATACAATACTATTAATAGATTCAATTTGAAGGAAACTAATTATGTCTCATTTTATCATCCTTAACCATAAGTGTATATAACCCTAAGATTAAATTTTCCAACTTCAATTAAAATTATTCCATTATCACTAAAAATACATTTTTAATACAATGCATCTAAAAATTCACTAGAATATCACTTCATAGACACAATTTATCAAGGAAAAAAATCTCATATTTATACAATTATGTTGTTTTTAGACATAGTTTTATCATTATTAAGCACATAAGAATATGACATAATTATTATCAGGGAGAAATGACTATGGCTAAATAGTAAAAATAATAGTCTTAAGCACATACTTAACATTGTTGAGCCTGTAAGAGTAAGGCTCAATCACTAGCATTGCTTAATCTTCTATATAGAGTAAATGTTGAGACATGTTTTTTTACTAATTGCTCACAATTGACTTATTCCACAAAAACTACCATAAAATACATCCTATTAGTTTAACATAATAGTTGTCTACTATCAAGAAAAGAAAAAAGTAGGGTTATGGGTTTAGCAACATTACATAACACTTTCTAAGATGACTAGTCTTACTTGTGATGGAGTGAAGGTGAAGAGAATTGGAAAATAAAGTTACCAAAGTTAAATTGACACCTTCTTAGAGAAAATAGAAAAGATATGGAGGCTAGAAAATGGTTATAGAAGAGAGGAATTTCTTGTTCTTTGGCCAATGGTGAGTCTTCAAATAATGAAGTATTTTAGATTAGAAGGAAGGTTAAAAATAGTGCATAATTATCACTTTCCCCTTCTCAAGCATTTGAGACATGGAAATATAATAAGTCTTCTTGTTTATTTATTGTCTTCATTAGAAAAATGTATTAATGATGTAGCTTATCCTCCCCTATATCAAAGTTTGAGAAATGTGTTGTATTAGTGTTCCTCGAGTCCCACCCTTGCTTAAAAACCTTCAATTAAAAACTCAAATGTGTAGATTAAGTTGATTAAGGGTGTTCCTTCAACTAGTAACCCTAAGGTATCTATTATGGATTTTAAAGGTAAAACTAGTAACCTGTATACTCCAAATTAGGTGTTGAAGGTCAACAAACCTACACACTCCTAAAATTTGTGAAGCCCTCCTCTTAATATCCCTATTTTTATTGATTAAAGTGAAAATAAAGTATTTTATTTATTGCCAACTGAGTTAAGAGAATATTATGTTTTCATCCCCCACTTCTAAAAGAAAATAATTTATTTTCATTCAAGATGAGTCTAGACCAGATTGTAAAGGGAAATAATGTTCACAGAGAACAAATTTCCACAATCCATGAAAATTGTTGCTAGAAGTCTTTGGATTGAATTGTGCCAATATTTTTGCATCAACATTTTAGATCACACTTTGAGATCCATCATGAGGATGAAGAAGAGAGCATAAGAAGTAAAATAAATAGTTGTAGATCTAGTAATGCATAAAAGGGTGGGGAGAGAAAAGGGCACAAGAATGAAGAAAATAAGATAAGCAATGAAGAAGGATCCAAAAAAAGTTAAATTAAAATGTTAAAAACTAATAAAGAGAGAAGAGGCAAGTGAAATTGAAAGCAAGAGATAGAAATATATACTAAGTATTACTAAAAATAAAAATATGAAAGGTTAAGCATAAGTATAAGATAAGCAAATACTAAGATAAAAATAAGCAAGCTAAGTGCCAAAAAAAAACCCCACTAAGCTAAACACATGAATATATAGCCATACACTCATAAAATAAATAAATAAGACAAAAAAATGAAAGATAAATGAAAGATAAATAAATAAAACATATATTTTAAGATAAATATAAGATACAAATATAAAATAAATAAAAGAAATGCAATAAATGGAAAAATACATATAGAAGGACTAAACTAGTAAGAAGCAAAAAGAATATAAAAAGAGCAGAGGAGTTAAAACATAGACCTAAGGGGCGGTGGCCCTTGCTCGGTTGGCTAAGTAATTCTGTTGCGGCTCTGTTGGTCACGAGTTCTAGTCTCCCCCATCCCGTGGTACCGGAGGGCGTGTCGCGCCAGCACCGCCGGTCACGTTAAAAATTTTACCAAGCGCACTGCAGCTTATAGGGGGTCGTGCTACCCGATTCCTGCAGTCTAAAAAAAAAAAAAAAAAACATAGACCTAAGGAAAAGGAAATAAAATAAGAAATAAAGAGGGGATCAAAAATAAATTCATAGGAAATAACAAATAATTTAAATAAAAAAAAATAGAAAGAAAAATAATAAATTAAAGGGGAAGATATAAAATCATAAGAGAATAATAACACAAGAAGGAGAAGGGAAATAAACCAACAAGGGTGAAAAAATATACCCACCAAATCCAAAAAGTAAAAAACATAGTAGGAATAAAAATTAAAGAGAAGCTAGATACATAATTTGAATACAAATAAATCTAAAATAAAAAGAAGTCGATTAGAACAAAAAACATAAAAACTCAAAAGAAAAGATAAAACCAAAACACGAGAAAACAATGAAACAATATAATCAAGGACCCAAAAAACAAGAAAGCAATTTATAATATAGAAAAATAAAAAATAAAATAAACTCAAATAATAATAATAAAATAAATAAACTACTCAAAAAGGAAAAGAAGAGGAGAAAAATGAAATAATTAAGTAAAGCAAAATCACACCGAACAAAAATGCAATAACTTGTAATTAGAATATAAAGACTAAACTAAAATGAAAAACAACTAAACTAAGAGCAAAAATAATGTAAAAAACTAATAAAATGAAAAAAAAAACAATTATTTAAATTCAAGAAAACAAAGAACAAAGCATAATAAAATACAAGGAAAAAATATAAGAAGCGAAGCAAGAAAAGAACCAAAATTAAGATATAATAAAAAAAGAAAAGAAAAAATTAGAATACGATAAAAGGAAAGACTCAAAAGAAAAGAAGCAAAAGGAGTAAGAAAGAACCAACATAAAATTGAGAAGAAAAAAGATAAGGAAAGACACAAAAGAAAAGATGGGAAAATACAAAGAATCAAGAGAAAAGTTTAAAATATAATAGGAAAACAAGAATTGCTACATACATACATACATACATACATACATACATACATACATATAAGAAAATAAAAGACAAAAGGATAAACAACAATGAAAAAGGACAAAGACTAAAAGGATAGACATAAAGGAAAGGATAGAAAAGAAGAAAATAAGCATAAGAAAAATAATAAATAAAAGAAAGGAAGCAAATAAAAAGCAAGAAAGACTCAAAAATATAAATAAAGCTCAAAAAAAACTTTAGGAGAAAAGCTAAAAATATAATACTAAAACAAGAATGGCTCAAAAGATGCAAAAATAAACTAAACACAACACAAGAGTATAAAGGAATGAACTCACAAATATATATATAATAAAATTAAAAAAACTTAAAAAGATAAAGAGCAAAGAAACAAGACAAAAATTAAAAGGAAAGAAAAAAAGAAAAGGAAAGATAGACAAGAAGAAAATAAGCACAAGAAAAGTAAGAAATAAAAAAAAGGCGAAAAGGAAAGATAAGAAAATAAATATGACCCAAAAAAAATGTAGAGAATGCACTGGAATAAATGGGGAAGTACAAAGGAGAAGAGGAGAGAGACAAAAAAGGGGGAGGAGGCCGGAAGCAAGTGGGAGGGGGCGATGGGTGAGGTGGGCTAGGAGTGGGGGAAAGGGAGGAGGGGGGGAATGGTTTACAAGAATCGAGGATTAGAAAGATGATGATGAGGTCCTAGGTAGGAAAGAAATGTGCGTCATGAAGAGCTTAAACTCCATCCCTCATCGAAATTAAGGTTCTGAGGATGATTAAGGTTCTCTTTGAAAGATATATTGCTTGAACCTCTAGATGAAGAGGAAATTGAAGTCACATGTGAGGAAAATCATACCATTTTAGCATATAGTAGAAATCAATATGTAGAAATAGATGAGTATTCTGATGTGCAACAACACAAGGATATTGGTGATCTAACCACTGGACCTAATCAAGTGTTCACAATGAGATGCAAGGAGAATAAGTCCAGATTAAACAGATCTTGGAGGCTGCTACTACAAGTGATATATCACACCAATCACAGGTTGCCATAGAAATTAAAGGGGACACCGTGATAAATTTTGAGGACAGTGATCCAAAATGCACATGGAATGCTAATAATCATCATATGGATTTCTTTAGGGAAATCCAATTTAGGCTATAGATTATGAAGATACTCTAGGGGAAATACCTGTAGACTCATCTTCTCAAGCTTGTACACACTATGAATCAGGAAAAACATTCCATGAATTTGAAAATTCTAATCTTTCACATGGTATAATGCCTAATGATGTTGGTCATAACTTTTAGATCCATAATGCAATGGGTAAGTTACACCACAAGATACACCCTCTTGAAGTTGATGATACAAGTTCAAATGCTACCATACATGTTCTAAACAATCAAGTATTGTTTCCCACATAGGAAGACATTCAAGTTGTATCATTCCCTTTCCTTGTGAACACTCACACTTATCATTTCGATTGTGGGGATGCAAGAGGAAAAAATTGTTTAGGGATTAACCACAAGCCTAACAAAGCACATCAGTTGTTGGTTTTTCTTGATTATTTCATTGAGTTTGAATGTTGCAATACTAAGATTTATCTTGTTGAATATTAAGATGAATCTGCATGTCTTAGAACTATAACCATTTCCATGTTGCTTGTGCATGCGGTGAGGAGCCAAATAGTAGTAGGTTCCAGTTTTCCTTGTCTGATCTTGGTTCATTTTGAGTCTCTTTTGTACATAGTTGATTTGAATAAATGCAATTTTTTTTTTTGCTTTGCTTTCCTACTTTGGTTAGTGTAGCTTTGGTTTTCTCTTCACTTCTCTGATTTGGGGTCCCTTTGTTTTCTTTTCAGAATTTTTACAAGCATGACCACAATTCAATTATTCGGCTATGTTCCAAGTATTTCCTCAAGAAACTCTAATTATGTTTTTGGAATGGACGTCAAATGATCTGGATGCTTGATTTATGAGGGATAAGTCATTGGTCTGATATGATTCTGAAGTATTATGAAATCTTATACCTTTCACACTTTTTTAAAATATTGAGGTTGTTTTAGGCTCCTTTATGAAGTCATGTCAAGTGAAAAATGTTAGTTTTCTAATTCAGCTCCACTGTGATTTTTAGCCCTAAATGTGAGCTTCACTACTTGCAAGTTGAAATGAAAAGAATAGAAAATCAAAAAAATGAAAAGAAAAGAAAAAAGAAAAACAATAAAAATCAAAAGAGATTTAAATTTCAGGAGGATCTAAACAAATCTACAAGGCCATGGATGCCTAGCTAGAAGTAGAGCTATGTTTAGGAGGATCATAGTGACAACCTTGTCAAGGCTATAGATGTACATGATCAATAGTGAGGCAATGTCTAGGTTGCTTTTGAAATAGAATCATTCACGTAGCTTAACATGATGTAGCATAGGTTCCTATAGCTACTTAAGGAGGGAAATTAATACATTCACACACACTTGGATTCTCAACATATAGAATATTATATTGATAAAAGTGGTTTTAATCCTTTGGTCAATTGTTTTAGTTTGTTTGACCTAATATGAAGGTTGGAACTAGATATTTTGGGTTCATGATTCTTGTTTGTCATCAAAATTCTCTAGAGAATTTTCCCAGTAGAGTCACCATTTTTTGTGCATTTTTTTGCAACAATGCCCCACCAAAGGCAGGGATCCCCTCTTTTTCTCTGCTTTTTGTTGGCTTGGTCTAAGCTTGTTCTTCCCTTCATTTTTTTCCTTTGGTTCAATTTTTCATATGAAATCTTGATGTCTCCTTAGAGCCTTAGAATTCCCCCAAAGTTTCATTCGCTCAAGCCAAATTGAAATTTTTTTTATGCAGGTAGCCACCATTCGAGTGTCGAGTTCTCTTGGGGTGTTTGCAAAAATCCATTTGACTAGTGCTGGACTCCCTAGCTTTTTGCATTTCTCAAAATTAGTCAAATTATCAAGAAATAGGTCTAGGCACCCTTCATATCCATTTCCCCATGTCCTAAAATAGATAAATCCAAAAATTACTAAGGTTTAAGGCTTTGTAAAAATTCTTATATGAGCGACTGCCATGTGAGTGTCAAGGTCTTTGGCGTCATTTGTGAAAATCCATCTCATTGGAAATGGACCCCCCGACTTCCATAACCCAAATTTCTGCATTTCTCAAAAAATTTGTATAGGAACTCTTCCTACCAATTTTCCCATGTGCTTAAATTGAAAAAAATAAAATTTAGTAAGTGTTAAGGCTTTGCAAAAAAAATTATGTAGGTGGTCGCCATGTGGATGTCGGGTTCTCTTGTGCTAGCACTAGAGCCCCCAACTTCTGCGATCCAATTTTCCACATTTTTCAAAATGGGTCAAATCATCAAGAAAAAGGTTGACGCACTCTCCCTATGCATTTTCCCATGTGCCAAAATGGATAAACTCAAAATTTGTCAAGTATTTGTGCTTTGAGGGAATTTTATGCAAGTATGCCATCAAGCGGCGTCAAACCCTCTAGCTTTAGTAGTCAAGTTTTCCATAACTCAAGAAATGGGTGAAAATTTTATGTATTGAACATTTAATGCCTTTAATATCCATGTCTCCACTTGTCTAAATAAGTTGAACTCAGAAAGATTAAGCTTTGAAGCATTGCAGAATTTTTTATGCGGACAACTGCCATGCGAATGTCAGGGTCTCTCACGATATTTTACCAATACCTAACCCTCTAGCTTCCACATTGCTTCGACCCACAAAATTCAAATTCCCTCAAAAGTAGAAAATTTGTTCATTGATGCTAAACCCTCTAGCTTTCGCATTGCTTTGGCCTACAAAATTCAAATTCCCTCAAAAGTGGGAAATTCATTCACTAGAACTAAACCATCTTGTTTATGCATTGCTCTAGCCTGCAAAAGTTAAATTCCCTCAAAAGTGAAAAATACGTTCACTAGTACTGAACCCTCTAGCTTCGACATTGCTTTGAAAAGTCAAATTCCCTCAAAAGTGGAAAATTCATTCACCAGGGACAAACCCTCCAGCTTTTGTATTGCTCTAGCCCTCAAAGTAAAATCCCCTCAAAATTCAATTTCCCAAAAAAGGTGATTTTCCATAAATGGAAACTTTCTTGAAAAGGATTTTTTCTTGAAATGGAAAATCTTCAAAAAATGGAAATTTTCCCAAAATAGAAATTTTCCTAAAATGGATACTTTCTTGAAATGCAAATTTCCCCAAAATTCATTTTTCCACAAAATAGGAAAAATTTGAAATAGAAAAATTCCAAAAATGGAAAAAATTATAAAATGCAAAATTTCCAAAAGTGATTTTTTTTTTTTCAAAAAATGAAAATTTCTTGGTGGACTATAAATTGATAAATTTGAATATTTCTAGAAGTTTAAATCATGGTATTTTATGACAGGTGTTTTTCAAAATGCTTAGAGGGATCAATTCATTGAAGGACCAGCATATGAAACTATGCCATATATTGGAGGAAGTAAATGAATTAAAAGGATAAGATGAAAATGAATATGGATTTGTGAGGGGCCTTACTCACTATGGAAAATATCAATATTTAATGAAAAGCTACATGAGAATCTGTGTCTACTAGCTGGAACAGTGATTTTAAAGAGGACTATAAAGGCTACTATTTTGAATTCTCCAACAAGGAGTTGATCACTGAAATCAAGGAAGGGGATATTTGTTATCTATGGGCTAAATTTGTAAAAAAAATATGTAATTGGATGTAAAGAGGCATGTATTTCCAAAACTCGGTGTACATCAAATATTAAATATTGATGTAATTTGGGCCCTTGAATCAAGTTCAATCTTGGCCCTTGATTTGAAATGTAATATCTATACAAGGTTGGTGCCTACTTACTTGTAAGGGGAATTTTTTAGGAGTTGTATAAGTAGTTAGTAAGTCAGTAAGTGCACAAGTTAGCTATAGGAAAGGAAAAACTAGAAATTTTTGAACAAATAATGGAGAAATTAATATAGATAGGTAATTGATTTGGTGAATTTATGTCTTAAATTTGAAAATCTCATGGTTTCTTATCTCTGATTCTCAAATTTTACCTCAATTCATTCATTCTAATAGTGAAATTTTGAAGAAATTTATTGATTTATGGTTCATACTATTAGTGGCTTGCTAACTATAAGTTGTTGTGTATAGTTAAATTGAACCTTTATACTTCATTAGTCAATTGTGAATGTTTCTACATATTGTGCTAGTAATTGGATATATGGGTATGGATGTTTACAATTGCAAAATACTTGAGTATACATTAGAAGATTGCACCATTTTTGTGATATTGTAGATTTAATCCTGGTTAAGCAAGAGCTATTTTATTGGGGAATATGTTTGTTTGAAGCATTAACCATTATTGTGGGCGTCTTTAGGTATTAGTTTAGAAACACTCTCTCAACCCTTTAATGTTTTGCTATTTCTTTAATCTCTATTAATTTATCATCAAACCAACATCATCACATCATCACAATTGATGATAATTTTAATGCTTCCAGCCTTATTGAATTGTAAGACCGCTTTTGATTACTAGCAATCACATCATCATTGAGTTTTTTTCAACATTTTCAAGACCTAACCGTAGATACCTTGGGGTTATTTTCTTAAGTTCATCTATAGAAATTTACCTTTCAAGAGAGTGATAGAACACATGTTTTATCTCTTTTATGCAGTGCAAAAACAATCATCAAAACTTGTAGAATGGAAAAGGGGGAATTACAACATAGATGCCAGATTCTTGGGTTCAGGAAGGGATACTCAATTTTGGCTATGGTTTGTTCAACACATGTGGAAGTAGGACGAATAACCATCATAGCTATAGGACACTAAGGATCCTCAAGGGTAACAGTTGGAGTAATAGATGAGATATTGGTAGAGAATAATTAGGAAATATGAATATCTTTTAATTTTGATATGATGAAAAATGAAAATCCTCTTGAGTTCGAGTGAGTTAGGATATCTACAGCTAGATGTAGTCAAGACAAAATTTTCTACTCGATACAAGTTCTTAAATCCATTGGGATAAATAGTACACATATTTTTCCTTCAAATGAGAATTTAATGAATTTATGGATGACTAAGGGAACCCCATTCATGAAATAAATACTTGAATGAGCTAGCTTTACATGAAATTGATTTGAGGTAGGGATTATGGTAAAAATTCTATCAAACTTCTTAGGTCCAACTTGGATAGTTAGGATTAAGGAACCAATTGTACGATAGGTATAACCATCATGTTATCTCATCAAGAATTTTTATTTTTAATAGTTATGTTATTATAATTCAATGCACATATAGATTTTTTTCCATGATCACATTCACTAAGCATACCAGATCAATGAGTATTACCTGTGTAGGTTTGTCATCAAATCCACCAATAGTGTAGAGAGGACTATGAAGTGAATGTATATAAGAATCAAGATGAGTGAAGGTGATATTAGGTAGGATAATAGGTTGGCCTTGGTGACAATTGAAATCTATCATAACAACTATATTAGGTTCTACTATACTCTCATAATTAGACACAACATCATTTTTTTCTACAATGTTAGCAAAGTGGCTAGGTAATGGGTTGATAAAGTTTTGCATGTTTTGGTTAGGAGATGCAACTAACATATTTTATTTATAAGAATACCAATCATCTATATGAAATTAGTTTCAATGAGGTCTTGTACTTAGTGCTTAAGATGAATACATCACTTAGTATCATGCCTAGGTGTGCAATGATGGAGACAAAAAAAGTGTCCCTTCTACATTTCCTGGCTTGTTTGGGCCCTCGTTGTGAGTTAGGATTAATGTTTCCTTGATTTAGTGTTGTAATGTGTTTGACACATTCACATTAGGTCTTGGACCCTTGTGAACTAATGGATTTATAAAGTGTTGTAGCAAACTTTCACACTTTTCTAAGGTTTCTTTAACTAACTAAACCTAATAAACCTCTTTTTGAAATTAAAATAAACATTAATATTGCCTTATTTGAAGTATTGCAAACTATTGTAACACACTTTCACACTTGTTTGTGCTTGTTATTAATAATTAGGCTTTCTTATGCTTTAATTGGCCCCATTTTACATCCACACGCCTAATTTATTACATCTTTTTGAGGATAATCCTGACACCAATCATTAGGCAATCATTATTTAGGTGTTTTTGTCTTGTGTGGCCCATATTTAGTGATCTAGGACTCATTCACCACTTTGGGCGAATGAGTCCCACCTAGATTTTATGGTCTTGAACTTGTTTTTACACCTTTCTAAGAACTCTTGATTTTTGGTCCCATACATTATACTAGATGGGACTCATTTTCCATCTTGGGTGAATGAGTCCTATGTGGCCCAAAATTAAAATTAATTCAATTTTTTAGCAAGATTTTATTCTCCTACATTTGATGTCGAGTTGTAGTATTGTAATTTTAGGAATTTTTGCATAATTGAGTATAAATACAAGGTTCTTTCACTCATATTTTCACCTAGCAATCTAACAAGAAATCAAGTGTTTGCAAGAGTATTCAAGAGAATTTCAGTGACTTCTAGAGTATATTTTCAAGCATTTTAGAGAAACATTGAAGCATCAGTTATCATGTCAAATATTTCATGAATCATGTTGTTTTAGAGCTAACAATTGTGTTATAGGATTTTATGATTCAAGGAAAGTGTTTCATTACAGATCAACATCATTCAAGAAAGAATCAAAGTACACATCCATTGGAGCCATTGCATACATATTTACAACACCATATTTGCTAGGGTTTGGTGAGTTGCAACATTGTCATTTCTTCATTCATCATTCTACACTCTTATTTGATTCCATTTCATGGATTTTTTTCCAAAACAAGGTTTGACCAAGGAAAACTCCTATCAACTAACCCCACAACATTTTCCCCTCTCCTTTGTCTGTGACTTGCAGGTCTAGGTTGCAAATTTCCTAAGGAGCGAGATTGGAGAAAAGTTGCAAATCATTCAAAGTTGTCATCAAGCCTTGGAGAACATTGAAGAAGAACTAAAGGTTGCAAATCAGATATTCATATCCAGATATCACTCAAGAAGAACAAAGTAGACACATAAGAGAAAGATCAAATTTTTGAAGTTCCAGAAAATCCCAACTGGTTTGATTCACAACTTCTAGTGAATGAGTCCCAGTTCCAGTTAGATTTCAGGTTTTTATAGATTTAGATACCCTTTTCACAGAGTCTTGTTCCTACACAATTTTCTAGAAACAAGACTGATTCACCCAGCTTGGCGAATGAGTTCTAGTCAACAATAGAGTCTAAATTTCTAGTGATTCAAACTTTCATTCAACCACTTCCTAATTTCCACATGTACACATTTTGTTTTGTAGCTTTATGTACTATTTCATTCACTTTTCTAGGTCATTTAGTGTTAGTTTGCATTCAATTAGGGTTTGGAATTTCATCTAGCATTTCAGTATCTTTTCCAAGTCTAAACTTGGTGGTGAACCCCTTATTAGATCATATTCAGCCCCTAGGACATCCCTATTACAAGATCTCTTTCTCTTTTACATTGAGATCTCTAGGGTTATCATTGAGTGGAAGCTTTGAATGTGGGTGTGATAGTACGTAATTCATCATCATTGAATTACCCCATTTTAAGAGGTTCCATTTTGGTGAACTTGCATTTAGAACATCATAATTGTGATTAGGAGTGCATTATCATCCTAGACTTAGCTTGCATTAACATTGCATTAGGGGTTTCAAATTTTTCATTAGTGAAAAATCATATAGCTTGCATTTTTGCATCTAATTTCACTGAAAATGATTCATAATCTACATTTGCATCTCAAATACATATCATAAACCATAAAAAGTGTAAAATTCAATTACAAAAACTCTAATTTTTTTGAAAAAACATCATTAGGACTCATTTGCCACCTTGGGTGAATCAGTCCCTTTGTATATTCTACATGGAATTTTTTGGAATTCAAAATTCAATTCCTAAGTTTCAATTTTGTCTTATTTCCTTTTTGTTTCAATTTTTGAAATTTATATTTTAAGTATTTGATAGTTCTTAAATTACATTACATTTTCATTCACCTCACATTTAGTATCCCTTGTATGGGTATTTAGTTTCCTACTACTAATATTGTAGTGAGATGAAGTTTGAGACACATGTCATCTCGTGATAGCACAATCATCATGGATGTTTGGTTTTCTAGCTCTTTCACTCCTAGTATTGACATTAGTACACTAGGTATGGACAACACCTTTAGCAACTCTTTTCCTTTAAGTAGCATGCAAGTTGAAACAAGGAATGATAGTATCGTACATGAAAACATAATTCAAATTCACGAGGACCTAGCTAATTTACAACGTCCAGTGAAAAATGACAATATTTGAACTATTGCTATCCCTACTATAGATAACATTCATTGCATGCTTGAAAGTGAAGATGGACTTGACCTTGTGAAAAACATAGTTTAAATCTTTAGAAAGAATCTCACCCTGATGACTAGTTTTCCTTTACCTACAAGCAATGTCATAAGCCATGGAGGAACTAAAATTCCTCCTCCCACAAAAATTTTCTCAATACCTACTTATACCAATCCTCAAGTCACAACAACAATGCAAAAAGTTAGTAATGTGATCCCTTCCTTGGGTATTTCTAGGAGCATCCCTAGTTCCCATGTGGAATCGTATGTTATATCTCCTACTACCTTACCACCCATAAATGCTCCATTCACTTGTCCTTCAAACACATACTCCCCTTCATCACTCTCAGTTCCATATCATAACACAAACAATGAACCTCTCATACCTCAGCTCTTCCAAATCATTTCATCCCTTCAAAAAAAAATCTCCACCATAAACTAAAATCAAAATGGCCCACTACATATTATGTCAAAAGTAGCCCATTGTCCTTGGAGATTTTTCAAACACCAATGACACAAGGTGTAGAGATTCCTAGATTTGATAAATATTGAGGAAAGGGAGATACTTCTAACCATGTTAATGCTTATACTACCTTATGTAGTGAAATTATCCTTGATGATAAACTTTTGGCTAAGCTTTTTCCTAGGTCCTTGAAGGATACTACCTCAAAATGGTTTTCCTCTTTATTGAACAACTCAATCCATTCATTCAATGAACTTGTTAAGGAATTTGTAAGCCACTTCCAAGCACATATGACTCCTAAGATGACTTTGGGAAATTTTATGAGATGTAAGCAAAAAAAAGAAGAAAAAATAACTAAGTTTATCTCACGTTATCAATCACTTTATTCCCAAATCAATGTCAAGGTCCCTGACTCTCACCTTCAAAATGTATTCATAGAAACTTTGCAAAGAAACATTCAAGACAAGGTCACCATGATGGTATCCCCATCCTTTATGCACTTGTGTACTGCTCTCTATGATTATCAAAATTCAGTTAATAGTCGAGATACAAAGTCCACCTCTAGCTAAACTCAAAAATTTGAGCCCATAAACCAAAACAATTCCCAACCTTTTAGAAAACAAAACAAAGGGTTCCTTCAATTTAATCTCCCTCAACAAACAACTTAGAATGTCAATAATTAAGCAGTTGTTAAGGCCATGATACCCTTTAGCTATGGGGACCCGAAAAATACAATTCACTCCCTTACCCAATACCATTCATAACACAATGCCCCAACTTTTAGAAAAACAAATGACTACCTTGGCTCTCATCAAAACACCCAATCCCAATAAGTCTTTACTCCTGAGCTTTAGATCAAATGCTTATCACCACTATCACTGAAAAAATGGACATGACACAAAACATTGAAAGTTTCTTAAAAAACTTGTGCAAAATATCATTGATTTTGATGATCTTCTCATTGGAGCTGTTAGTGATCAAGGTGTGACAGATTTTGGTACCCGAAATGCTTAACTCTCTTCCTAGGGTTTTCCACCTTGAAAGAGAGATACTAGGGTTCCCAAAATGCTTATGCACATTCAAACTAGGATTGGTATGATGTTGTATGAGATAAATGGGGTGATCTGAGTGCTGCTAAACTATGAAATTGATCAAACATGCATGCAAAATCTAAAAATTGTGATATGTTCAAAAATGCATTGTGTAATGAAAAAAGACCTAAAGAATGATCTAAAAATGTAAATAAAGCCAAAAAAATGGAAAGTATATAAATTATATGCACCTGGAAATGTATTTAAGACTAGAAATATCTCTGAAATTCTAAAATTGTTGATTTTTAGGCCGAGCGGGACCCATTCACCAAAATGGGACTCATTTGCCAAGCATGGCGAATCATTCCTGCTTTTGCTAAAATCTTTTGGAAACTTGTTTCTGACTGTTGGTAGTTGAAATCTTAGAAAATCAATTTTTAGGCCTAGAGGTGGGACACATTTTCCAAGGGTGGTGAATCAGTCCACCTACAGAAATCTAGAAAATTAGAGGAAACTTATGTGGAGTTTGATTTGTACTTCTGCCTCCTACAGGTCTCCTCTTCTGAAATTATCAGATCCGGGTCTAAAAGTGACTTTTCCTTGATTATTTAACTTGAATGATGGGAGCATGGCTTGAATAACCTTAGAATGAAATCTCCAATGATCTTCAATCTTCCAAAGGACCCAAATATTCATACAAACAACACACAAGAAGAGAGATTGTTGATTGTTAGGGAATGGGGATTTGCCTTGGTCAAACCCCATTTAGGTAATTAAACAAAATTGATGAAATGAAGGAATGAAGCATGTAATAATGGAATGAATTACCTTACAATGATGATTGATCTTGGATGTCTATTGCAACACATGTAAAATTTGTCCTTGAATTCTTTAGAATGCTCACTTGAAGACTTCTAATAGAGAAACCTCAACTTGCTTGACTTGTGATAAAAGAAAGATGATGAATTGATAATGAGAGGAGTAATAATAATATAAGATGTGTAAAATGAGGTTAAAAATGCTTATTTATAGTCAATTGTGTCTTAGTATCCAATAATACATTACAGGCTCACATGGAGTGAAAATAAACTTTAAATTTCATTTTTTCTCACTCAAGGGTAAAAAAGGGGGCTAGATATGATTCATTCGACAAGCATGGTGAATGAGCCCCACCTGGACGAGACTCATTTTCTAAGCATGGTGAATGGGTCCCACAGGGGCCATTCTAACAGCTATGAACCTTAGGAGATAGGAAAAAAGGTTTAGATTGCTATCTTGTCGGGTGTTTGATTAATTAAAGCCTTGGTATGCACAAGATGGATAAAATAGGACTTATTAGTGATGATATAAATTTTGAATAGGGCTTTGGACACATAAATTAATGTGAAAGTGTGATTGAATACACTTTACAATACTAAGATTAGGTCCACATAACCTAGAAGAGCACAAAAACCAATGTGAATGTAGAAATCACATTACAACACTAGATTATCATTAAGAATATTCTATACTAATGTAATAATGTAATTAAACACATTTTATAATGTTGGATTAGGGAGAAGTAAGTTAATTAAGTCTAGAAAAGTGTGAAAGTCCTTTACAAGACTTTACAAGACATTTTTAAAAGCATATTATTTGATTTGCAAGGGTCCAAGACCTAGTGTGGACACATAAAATGCCTCAAAACACTAGATTAGGGCCTCATTAAGTCCATTTAATCTTATGTCAAGCAACATGCCCAATTTTTGACAACACACAAGGAAATAAGTCAGTTTTTCCCCCTTAAACAAAACATGCAAATCTTTACCAACCCCATGCTAAAACATAGTATTTCATTTTTCAAAGCTAGTGAAACTTCAAAGAATGATGTGATGAATGTTGATACAAATCATGATAACAACAAAGCTATTCAACATGATGTTATCAATAATGATCCAATAGATGAAATGGTAGGAGTGATAGATGCCATTCCTCGTAAGGGCCGAACTAAGAATCTCCTTGAATTTTCTTTCTCTTATGAGGGTTGCTACTAATGGTTCCCTCTACATAGCAAATCATATCTATGACAAGCCCACTAAAGGGATACTAATAGATCCCACTTGTGGAGAGAATGTGATCACTAAGGAATTCTTACTTTTGCATGGGCTCTATTAACATATATATAATAAACTGAAAGCATGGATCGAGAAACACAATGGTTTTGATTTCCCTACGATGGGACCAATCACCTTACCATTGCAAATAGGAATGAAAACATTATATGTCTCATTCTCCATCATCTCGCCATTAGACCGATTTCGTATAAAGCTAGGCTATCCATGACTTCACTCCATGAATGTTGTCTCTTCGATTGTGTCTAAATGTTTAAATTTTCCCTTTGAAAATGATTTTTTCACCATCCATCATAGTGGCTTTAACCTATTGTCCTCTAAGGGTAACTTTTCCTTAGATTTATTTTCACCTGATCCCATGGAACCTATAAAACTATGAGAAGAATTGTTTTTCTTGTCTTACCAAAAGTTCAAGGCATAGAAGATCACAAAGCTATCTCTTTGAAACATATCCCCCTTCTACCACCAATCCTACCATCCTATATGAAACCATGCTTGAGTCTAAATCAATTCCGAACAACCAAAACTAACCTAAGATAGAAACTTCATCTACCTCCTACAAAAGACTAAGAGAAAATTAAAGCAACCTTGTCACACCTCCTAGAATAAAATAGATTTACAAAGTCAAAGAGAAAGTGGTTGAACAACCTTTTGTGGTACTTTCTATTCCTCCCCTTAGGGAAGAAAAGAAACCTTTGGTTGATCAACTCACTTCCACACAAATGCAACTTTAAAACAAAACTAAAATAAATAGAATTTCTAGAGAATGTCGGTGTAGATGTCATGCCTTTGCTCGTAGGTTACATGAAGAATTAAATAAATAAAATCAAAATCCAAAATTGACTGAAGCAATCTATGATAACCCTACTCCTACCATGAAATAAAACAATCCAATACAACAACCACAACAAGAGTTGAACTCTTTTGTAGATATTACCATTCAACTTGCTATTGTGATTAACCTGGATGATGGCGATGAGGTTGCTAAAATTGATGAACAAGTGCATAATGAATTGAATAAATTTTTTTCCTCTTCAATGATCTTAAATGACAATTCTCCTAAGAAGAGTGTTGAATGTGGTGCTTTTCCTAGTTCAACACTTTATCTTGTCCCTTTGGCTAGTTTCCCTCCTTTAGTATACATTGAACATGATTGGGAGGTGGATCACCTGCTCATAGGTTGACTTGTATGTTCCTTACTAGTCTTTTGAGTTATCTTTTTTTCTTTTTCATTTTTATGATTACAGGTGCATGATGTGATCCCTCGTGATGTTCTATTTGATGTATATCTCTCTCTTTGTCACATTCTTATATTTTTACCTTCATTCTTCTCTATTTCATAAATATTTTACTTTTTACTTTTTACTTTTTCTCTTTTCTATTTTTTTTGTGTTTTACTTTTAGATATGATGCAAGGTGTCAAGACATTCATGTCTCTTCCATGTTGACCAAAAGGCTTTGTCCTTTTCTTTTTCTCTTTTCATTTTTGTTGTGTTTTCCTTTTAGTGATGATGCAAGGTGTCGAGACATTCATGTCTCTTCCATGTTGACCCAACA
>VDFB02330071.1:0-21551 GCA_007258455.2 Sequoia sempervirens | reverse complement strand
TTTTGGCCCATCATGATCCTGTACATACTCTAAATGTAATTAAGATTATAGGAGAATTGATATGTTTTGAGAGATATTTTGACAATTTTTTTCTACTTTCATTCATGTTTAACTAAAACTTAAAAACCTTTTGAAGTGTTTCTGAAAACATTCAAACCCACAATGGAGAAATTCAGTGATATTATGTTGCATGAATTATTTTGAGCAGAAAAAATTGTCATCTTTTGTTTCATTCATTGTAGTTTAATCCCACTCTATAAAAACCAATTATAAATAGTAGATTACATCCTCTCTTTTTATAAATCTAGTAAATAGGATAAGCCTAACTGTGCAAACAAATTAGCATAGAAAAGGAAATACCTAAGTTTTTAATGTTTTGTAATATTGAAGCATCTGGTTGAGTATGAAAGATGGCTTCTTCTGCCCATTTCTAGGTTGATGTAGGAGAATCCTTTTTTTCTATTCCCAATACTAACATTCCCAAGTAGAAATTTTTGAATGCACAAAATAACATAGAGTTGTTGCTCTATTTCTCAATCAAATGGGAATACCCAAACAAAATGTAGAAGCACAAAAAATACAAGGAGACATGCAAATTTCTTCTCTATTCAATAAGCTAGAAATGACATTATAGAAGGGGAAACTTAAAAACTCATAAAATAAATCTAAACTACAGATTACAAGTTATTAGCAGTTATTTGGAAGTTGCACCAAAACTATCAGGAGCTTTTGAGAGCTAACTATCCTTCTACACAAAATTTATCTTGGGAGTTGCATAGAGCTCTATCTGGAGCAATCACTTCAAAGACACATACAAAAAAAATACAAATGATACTATTTAGAAGCTTCTCTAAATCACACAGAGAGCTCAAAAAAAATTCCTCTTCTTAGATTACTGTTGCACACACTTCTTGTTCCTAACAGACATAACTAACTAACTTCAATTCATTTTGTCTATTCAAAAAAATTCCCTCTCAAATTCAAAATTACCTACCACATTTAATTATTCTATAGAGTAAGTTGCATGTTAGGATCAAGTTGGGAAAACAATCCCTAAAACAATCTTCTAGTTGCACTGGCAACAAATTCTCTTGATAGGTAGATGGCAATGGGAGGAGGGCTTAGGAGCAATTAATATTTCCAACACTCCCCATTTGTCCTAAGCTGATGAAAGAAGATAAATCATGATCCAAATTGACAATGCCCAAATTGTTCCTTAGGCACTCAAAGCTATCCTTTCTCAATGGCTTGGTGAATATGTCTGCTAGTTGTTGCTCAGACCTACAAAATGCCATTTTGATTTCACCATTTTCAACTAACTCTCTAATAAAGTGATACCTGATTTCAATGTTCTTGCTTCTTCCATGAAACAAAGGATTTTTCTTCAAATCTATTGATGAAACATTCACAAAATATTGTTGTTCCATCCTCTTGTTTTTCTCTCAAATCTACTAAGATTCTTCTCAGCCAAATAGCTTGACATGTTACTACATTTGCTACTATATACTCAGCCTTAGTTGTTGATAGGTAAACTATGGGTTGCTTCTTAGAATCCCATTAGATAGCTCTCGAACCCAAACAAAACACATAGTCTGATGTGCTCTTCCTATCATCCAAATTTCTTGCCCAATCACTATCTATGTATCCAATCAACCCAAACTCATTTGTTGTAGTGTAAAAAATGACATATCCTTTCATTCCATTCACATACCTCAAGATTATTTTACCCACTTTCCAATGGGTGTCCCTTAGAGTCTCCATAAATATTGAAATAAGACCCACTCCATGTATTATATCAGACCTAGTTGTAGTCAAATACATCAAACTTCCAACCAAACTTTTAAACATGGTCAGATCCACATTGCTGCTACAATCTTCCTTGCTCAAATTTAGACCTATGGATATTGGTGTTAGGGAAAGCTTTCTTTCAAGCATCCTAAATCTCTTCAAGATTTCATTTGCATATTTTTCTTGAGAGATAAATATACCATCATGCATTTTTTTTACTTCTATGCCTAGAAAATATCTTAAGAGACCTAAATTTTTCATTTCAAACTCTTTTTTCATGGCCTCTTTAAAATCAACAATGAGGAAATCATCATCCCCAATAAAAACTAGATCATCTACATACAAGACAACAATCAAAATCTTACCATTTTCTACCTTAATGTAAAGAGTGTGCTCTTCATCGCTTTTGCTAAAGCCAGTGCTCAACAAATATGAGTCAATCCTATTGTACCATGCCCATAGATCTTGCTTCAACCCATAGAGGGCCTTCTTCAGCCTATACACCTTGTGTTCTTGAATGGGAACTTCATATCCAAGTGGTTGCTCCACATAGACTTCCTCTTTCAACAATCTATTTAGGAAGGAAAACTTCATGCCCATTTCAAACACCTTCCATTTGTGTTGGGTTGCAATTGCTATGATTTCCCACACGATCTCCAATCCTTGCAATGGGGGCATATGTCTCATCATAGTCTCTGCCAAACTATTGTTTGTACCCCTTAACCACCAATCATGCCTTGTGCCACTCTATTCTTCCATTGGAATTGAATTTGGTCTTATAGACCCATTTCACCCCAAAAACTTGCTTATTGGGAGGAAAACTAGTTAGCTCCCATGTGTTGTTCCTCTTTATTGCATCTACCTCCTCATCCATGGCCTCACACTATTTCTCCTCTTTCACAACATCAAATCACTATGAGAAAATAATGAAGAATTCATACTCTCATCAAATTCTTCATCATACCTATCATTTTGGTAGATATCCCTTAGAATATTTGTCTTCTTTGGCATTAGGGAGGTGGGAGTTGGGTTTGAACTTTCACTACTGCTTCTGCTCTAGTAAATAGATTCTGTCTAGAGCTATCGGGAGCTCTCGGGAGCCAATCCTCTAGTTATCTATGGTTGCTTACTTTTATGTCAGCTCATGTCAAGAGCTATCAAGAGCTGTCAGGAGCTCTCTATTGCCAATTCTATGGCTATCTATAATTGTCTTCTTGACTTTCTACTTGTGTCAGGAGCTACTGGGAGCTCTCTTTGAGAGAATTTTGAGATAGCCTATTTAACTATCTATTTAAGTCAGGAGCTATCAGGAGCTATCAGAAGCCAACTATCTCTACTACTATAGGATCTTGTTGATCTTCATACTCATCTTCTTCATCATTAATGGGCACTCCAACTAAGTTACCTAAAGAGGTTTCCACCGAGCCATCCCAAGACTCAATTTAAATGAACTCCACATCCCTACTAATCACTATATTCTTGGTGACCACGTTATACAAACTTTAGGCTTTGGAATCCTCATTGTAGCCTGTGAAAATAAATTTCTCACCCTCGTCATCCAATTTTTTCCTCTTTTCTTTGGGCACATGAGCATATTCCAAACACCTAAATACTCTTAAGTGCTCAACCATCCACTTACATTTTGTCCATGCCTCTTGTGGGATTTTATCATAGATCGCCTTTGTTGGACTTCTATTTATCAGATATACAACTATTTCTATAGCCTCTCCCCAATATTCAATTGGGAGTCCCTTTGCTTTTAGCATGCTCCTTTCTATGTCCACAATGGTCCTATTCTTTCTCTTAGCCACTCCATTTTGTTGTGGAGTATAATTGGCTATTAGCTCCTTCTTGGTGCCATTTTGCTTGTAAAAATTCACAAATTGATTGGAGGTATTACTCTCCTCCTCAATCTAAAATTAGGACCTTGATCATGTTTCCACTCTCATTTTCAGCGTGGGCCTTAAACAACAAAAAATTATCAAATGCTTTAGACTTATGTTATAAAAAATAGACCCACATCTTACGGCTTTAATCATCAATGAAGGTCATAAAATATTGGATTTTACTAATAAATATGGTTTGCATAGGGCCTACCAAATCTATGTGCACGAGCTCCAATGGTTCTCTTGCCCTTGTAGAGTTGCTTGATTTAAAGGGCTACCTATGTTGCTTGCCCAAAATGCAAGCCTCACACTTAACATTAGGCTCTAGTATTCTTGGCAAACCATCAACCATTTTATTCTTGGACCAAAGAATTAAACCAGCATAGCCTAAGTGTCCATACCTAAGATGCCATAGCTTGGAGGGGTCTTGAATGGTGATCCTAAGGGCTACCTGCTATAATTTGATGTACATTTTTCATTCATGAGAGGTGCATCTATGGACTGAGATGAGAAACACATCTCAATATTCAAAGGAAACATCTGGTTCTTTATCATTTGAACTATTGCAAACACTTTCATCCTATCATTCTTGTCATAAATAATGCATTGACCCTTCTCCATCAGCACTTTATATCCATTTTGGATCAACTTTCCAACACTCATGAGGTATTCTTTAACCCAAGAGAAAAAAATACATTTTGAATCTCCTTTTCACCTTGCTTGGGGTGGATCATGATAGATCCTTTTCCAACAACTAGAACTAATCCATTGTTCCCCATTCTTATCTCTGACTTTGCATTCTTATCAATTAAAGAAAATAAAAATTCATTACCACTCATGTGGTTGTTGCAACCGTTGTCGAAATACCAGACTTCAGGGCTTCCTTCTTTACCAATGTTGCACATGATGAAGGTTAGTAACATCCACAAACCTATTTGTCAAAAACTCCCACCAATCATTGGAAACCATAATAGTCTTCATTTTCTTAGCCTGAATGTCATAGTTTTGTCAATTAAAGGATGGTGGCTAATACCAACTCTTCCCCTCATCTCCATCCATGTCTCCTGCACAAAAAAATTAATACCCAAAAAAAAATGCCCTAACTCATGAAGAAATGGGGCATATGGCTTTGATACCATGTAGAAATTTATAAATGCACAAAATAACACAAAGTTGCTGCTCTATTTCCCAATCAATTGGGAATACCCAAACAAAATGCAGAAGCACAAACAATGCAAGGAGACATAAAAATTTATTCTCTATTCAATAAGTTAGAAATGTCATACAGAAGCATAAAATTAAAAACTCAAAAAATAAATGTAAACTACAAATTACAAACTATTAGTAGCTATCTAGAAGTTGCACCTAAACTGTCAGGAGCTTTTGAGAGCTCATTCTCCTTCTACATAAAACTTATCAGGAGCTGCACATAGCTCTATCTAGAGCAATCACTACTCAAACACATACAAACATAATACAACTGATGCTATTCAAAAGCTTCTCTGAATCACATAGAGAACTCAAAAAAATGAAGAAGTGATCCTACACCTAAAAAAGCAATGCAGATTATCACTTACTAAGCTAAAAAAGAACATGAATGAACTAAGGCTATGTATAAGTACAACAAACAACATTTATAACTATTGTCTTCGATGGCCTCATGTAATCAACAAGTACAAAGAGAAGCTTGAACCAATTGAAACAAAGCTAAACAATATTGGACAAAATTTTAACATGTCTCCGGATCATGATGGTCCAATCAGGAAAAGAATTTAGGAATTATAGACAGAGCATACAAATGTTCAGAACACCAAGAATATGATTGTTGACATCTTTTGGAAAGTGAAGGATATAACTGAATGCAGGCTGGAACAATTGATTGAGTTACTAAGGGAGAAGTATTGGAAGATGCCTTTACCATTCCATAATCCCTCACCAAGATTATCAATCAGACATTTGAAAACAATAGTATGATCATAATCACCGAGATTGTAGTGGAAGCATGGAAGAAATTTCTTCCGGAGATGAAGGAAAAGTACAAAATAATCTTTAAATAGCAGTTGTATTTCTTCAAGTTTGTGCTTAAGTAAGCTTTTGGTTACATTTCATAGGGGGAGAGAGAAAATATTTAATTATATTTTTTTCATTAATTTCAAAGTGGGAGAGAGAGTAGTGAAAAATGCCTTATCAAACTTAGGGGGAGTTTTGTTGAGTTTTGTCAGCTATGGCATTTTGAAGTTTTGAAGGTTTTGACACTTAGTCATTTTTCATTAAGTGTTTCCATCAATGCCAAAGGGGGAGATTGTTGGAATATGGCTTCTAGTGTTGTCATTGATGGCAATTGAAGTCATTGATCTAGTCTGCATTGTAATATCTGACTATACCAGAAGACAGAGTGAAGAACAACATATCCGACTAAAGTTGAATTTTCCAAGTGGTTTGCATTATCAGTCTAACAGTTTTGGCTGTGGATCTTAGGGAAATTCTTTGGGTATATGAAATGTGTTATTCTCAAGTTTTGTGCTATCACATTGAGTAGTATATGAGTTAGGAGATCCGATCATTCAATTTTCTATTCATCAATATATAAAGGTCAACTAAGTGAATGTTGGGTGTTGCAGATGTGTAAAGCAAAATTGTTTGAAGGATTTTTTGTGTTGGAGATTTTTTTTTGGGTCCTAACTATGCTATATCCAACTTTGGTGGATGCACATTAAATATTGTTGATGATTTGAGCTGACAGTTGGAAGATATTTTCTATTTTATTAAAGTTGACATATATCGATTGAAATCTTGGTAGCGGATATATATATAAGATTGGTAAATTTATTTTTGTATGTGTGAAGTGTTTGATGTGTGTGGATGTGTATTACAAATATCAGAAGAGCAGATAAGTGATTTTTATTTGTGCAAGAGAGGATTTTTGTGAAGCCAATTAAGATAGAGCAGAGTGAAGTACAAAATCAAAGAAAAGGTCCAAAATCTTACCCATGATCCTAACCGAAACTATAATTAGGCATTTATAGATGCTATTTTCTCAATTCATCCATTTAATGTAATCCTAATCTTTTGTAAGGCAGTGAGCCTTCCTCATTTTGAGCAATGAGCTCTAGATAGTGTATTAGAATGCAAGTGCATTCCCATTTTGTAAAACACTTATATTTTGAGTACTCAAAATTTGTGGATTGACCTCCATCATGGTTTTTCCCTTAACTAGATTTCCATGTAAAAATTATGGTGTTGTGGCTTATTGTTCTATGTTCATGCATCTTTCTTTTGATTAAATATCTTAGACACTTGAGAGAATAGATTAATAATGTTAAAAATTGCACAACACTAATTCACCCCTGCTCTCAGTGTTTCTTGAGTCCAACACTATAACCTTTACTTCATAGGACCTACCTATGGATGCAAATAGAGAACCCTCTCCTTTGTACATTCCTAATCGTACCAATAGGAACACTGTGATTGGAGTTCTTATTGATCCTACATATTGAGTTAATATTATTACAAAGGAGATTATGCTAATAAAATTTATACATAAGGATGGGTATGATGAATCTAATAGCATAATACATATGCATGACAAAAATTTTGTCCCTCTGATTCATTCCATCACCCTCTCAGTCCTAGTAGGGCCTTGGACTATAAATGCTACTTTTGACAATGTCCCATAGTTTGACTTGCTTAGAGTGAAGCTAGGAATTCCATGGATAGTTTCCATGAACACAATACCTTTGATGATCTATAAATGTTTGAAGTTCTCTCATGAGGGCTCCATGCATGTTGTACATGACACCAGATATAAACCTATAGTATTGTGTGAGGCATATTCATTAGATCACTTTAGGCTTTCCCCTATTCATCCCCTTCCTCCAAGGATGGACCTATTCTACCACACTTATGTTAAATACAAGAATGGGGGCATAACAACAAAAGTGACCTATCCTCCTTCGCCCTATGCTATTTTTAGAATAATGATTTCTATGATTGCACCACAATAGGCTACCTCTTCCTCCTCTTAAAAGGGGAATTTGAATTCTACTCGCGCCCAAGAGCCTTCCTCTTCTTTTTTTGTTTCATCCACTTCCGCTTCACACCCTTTCGTGGTGCCTTCAACCTTTGCTCCTATGCCTTGCATGGGGAGTCTGATGGTGCCCACTTTGCAAAAGGCCAAGTATCAGGTTTTCAACCTTCTTGTCTTTCCCACGGTGCCTCAAACCCTTTTCTATGGTAAGAGGATGGGTCCCCATGCAATTGCCTCTACATCTTAGCCTCAGTAGCCTCGTACTACTCCTACCCCTAGGGTGGGGAATAGGAAGAGGCCCACCGTCAAGGCGCTTGAGTATACTTCTCCATTGGTTTTTTTTTCTTTCCTACATCTCATCCTCCTATATCTATCCAAGAGTCCCTCCCTTCACTAGAAATGATTGTGATGGAAACTCCCATGGAAGAATAGGATGCTTCTACTCCTCCTCAAATCGTAGCTTCCAACTCATGGAGCTAAAGGAACCACCTTCTATGTGAGCATAAGCACCGAAGAAAGGCTTTGGATGTTGAGAAATTTTCCTTAGAGAAGCCAAAAGAGGAGCCAACAACTCTTATTTTGGTATCTCATTCTGTGCCCCCTCTTCTACCCCTTCTGCTTTGGTTCTCATCACCTTGATCTTGCTTCCAGATCTCCCCACAAGTGTGGATGACCCTCACCCTAAAAGGGTGAAACTTTTAATCACTCCCTTGATTAAGCCTCCTCTCCTAATTTCCCTTCCAAACATCCCACCTTTTCCTAAGCCCGTGGATATTCCAAATACCTCAGTGGTTTCCAGTGTGATTATATCCTCTTCCTCCTCACCTTTTGCTCCATTTTTGGGGATCTTGCATCCTTCTAATTGGGGTCAGAAGAAGGGATCACCTTCTTTAGGAGAGGGTTCTGCTTTGTCTTGTGTCATCCTAGTTACAGAAGCAACCTCGATGTCCCCTAAGTTTGTCATTACTCCTAACTCTTTCAGTGAGGTTGGTAGTGGATTTTAGGAACCTCCTTCTTTTCCCACCTAGTTGACACATGACACCCCTATGAAGTGCATGTTCAACTTGATGTACAATGTCTTGACTCTTTCAGTGATCTTTGCAAGATAAATGACATTTACCTCATAGGAGTTGAGTGAAGAAGTCCTCAAGGGATCCTCTTCCTTAACTTTTGTCATAGAAGAGTCAAAGAGTGATCCCCTTGCTATCCCACCCTTGTAGGCTCATCCACCCTCTCCCTATAATAGTCTAGATTGGGAGAACAATGAACTCCTGGTTGATGAGGACTAGGAGAGCACCTCTTCATTACTTTTAGATTAGATTTGTGTGTTGTGTTTCCTCTATGATTGTATTATGTATTCCTGAAGGACCCTTGTCACCCTTGTAGGTTCTTGGATACAAGAGTGTATTATTTCATAAAATTCTTCTATTTGTTACATCATTCTTCTATTTGTTGTGTCTTGATCTTTGACAATTGGGGATGATGTAAAGTGTTGGGGACATTTAGGCCTCCCTTCCACGTTGACCCAATTTTTATTTTTATTTTGTTTTCATGTACCCTTCTTCATGATTTTATATAGTACAAGATTGATGAAAATTCATACATATATTATATTATATATATTTATCTATATCTATTAGTAGTTTTGATCCCAAATTATTAGATCCTCCTATATCTTGATTTCTTCATCTTTGTCATTCTTTTGTTTTTTTAATCTTTCTCTCTTCTTTGCTTGCTTCTTGATGTTGTGGTGCCTATGTATTGTCCCTCGTGTGTGCGATAATATTTCCACATCTAAATGTTTCCATGTATCATGTGCCATGACATCTTTGCATGATTTTCATTTCCTTAGGATGTCATATGCTCCTTCAATTTGTAAGCACCATCCTAAGGGGGGGCCCTACCTCTTCAATTTTCAATAAGATGTATTTAGTGGTTAATGAATCCCTTGCTGAAAATTTTTACATTTTTCAAAAATTGCATCCTTCACAAAGGATCCCCTTAGCAATATTTTCTTTTGAAATAAAATTTGTAGAAAAAATAATTGTATAGGATTGAAAGGAGTGAATTTCCACACCCCTTGCAAATTCCCCATTTACACCCTTCACTTTAGAAAAATCAAATTTGACCATGTAATTCCACATCCTCATTCCAAATTCCATCCACTTGGCACTTGTTTTTAGAGTTGGTAGGGGAATTTATGTCAGGGACCCTTGCATGACACATAGACATTTGCATTATGCATTTTTGTCCTGATAGGATTCTTGCCTCTAGAATTTGTAGAGGCATTACATTCTCCATTAGTGAAAAAATGTAACACCCTTGTGCCTTCCCACCGACCTTTGAATGGCTCTTTCCCTCCAAATTCATGTTCAAATGGATATTCTTCATTTCCATTCCATCTTCTTCACATCTCTACACATCGATTCAATATTGCTTCACATTCTTGGCAATCTTTCTCCATATTCTAGAAATTTCAAGCTACTAGCTAACTATCAAATATTTCAACAATCACAACATTCTTCACATCTACCACATAAGTTGCAACTTCATATCTTGCAAGACTACTTTGTGCATTGTTGCAGCTACATTGACTTTTCCATAGTTGTAGAATTTTATTCCTCTCTCATTGGCCTTGAGTTCCTTTGGTCGAGGGTGGCATTCTTAACATACTCTTAAATTTTTGTTGGATTGAGTAGTATAGGGTAAAAGCACAAAGTTGTGTCACACTTTCAGCCAACTTATCAGCACAACTGAATTTTAGTATTTCTAACTAAAAATCAATTTTGGTCAAACATATGATCTAGTAAGATTCATTCTAGTTAAGTTAGATGCTTCCACAACTTTTTCAACTAAAATTGTTGGCTAAAAATGTATGGAGCATCACTTTGAGTCCAATTTACCAAAAAAATTAAATTATTTGAAAATCTTGAAGTTTCAATAACTCTTGCTAATGTAAACAACATTTTTTTAAAAATATAAAAATACCCTTTTGTAGATCCATAAGTGTAGTTTTCAAAAATATATTTATTTTAATAGTTTAATTATTTTTTATATTTTATTATTTTATTTTTACTAAAAGTAGGTTTTTAGCACAAAATATAAGGTTGATTACTATGCCAAGGAAAAATACTAAAACTTATTAAAAAAATTGAAAAAAATATGATGCACTAGATAAAAGAATCTATTTTAAGATGGTATAGTTTTGCTTCCATTTTAGATAAATATTTAATATGAAAGTTGACGTCCGAGAAAACAGTTATTTTTGATTCACGAACATTTTAATATTTATTTAAAAATATATATTTATCAAAATTGGAAAAAAATATATCCATGCACTAAAATTTCAAGTTATAAATACACAAAAAATTGGAAGAAAAAAAAAAATTTACTATAAAAAGTTTGACATCCCATGCAACTTCATTTTTCAGCATTTTATCAGCAACTAAATTATAGTTTTAATTTATTAAAAACTAGTTTAAAATAATTTTTTATTTTTTAAAAAAATACAAACATAAAATATACTAAAATATACATATTTTACTAGTTTACATCATTTCAAAATTCAAAACATATATGCCACTTTTTAGTGATTCAAGTTTAAAATTGGATCAGCATTGGTCGTTTCCTTTATAAAGCGTGACAGCTTTGTGCTTTTACCATAGTGTCTCTCATAGTGTTTTATTTCATTTCCTTTCTAGCATATCTTCTTTACCATATTTCTACTCCTTTATCTATCTATTTTTCCATGGAGGTGGAAACACCAAAATGGGCATTTGACTATGGCAAGCCCCAAAACAACCCCAAAAATTTTCCCTTCTTTATTGTGTGTAGGTACTCATTCATGTGGAGCTTGCTAGTGAACTAGACTTCTCATGAGTTAAATATTCACCATCTTTGTTCTTGTCACTTCCATATCATCTTTCTCATTATTTTGGTTATTCTTTCATTTATCATTTTTTTTATTACTTTAAACCTCAATCGCTAAGTTGTAAGTAGGTTTCTTGTGATTTTGATTATTCTTTGTCACTATCTATATATACAGACACTAGTGCACCTGTGAGACACCAGCGCATCATGTTGTCATCCATGATTTGCACTGTTATCTTCTCATAAAGAGTTATTCAAGATATAATTTGGGTTCTCAAAACTTGCTTGCTGAGCCCCACTAAAACTCTCAGGTTAGAACAGTGACATAAGCACTAAGAGTGCTCTTCATTCTCTTTCCTTAGCATAATTTTTTTTTCGAACTTGAAGTATACTAGGGAAGGCATCTGCTCTTGACTCTTCATGACCTAGAGCCTTGGTGTGATTGGTCCCCCTCTACTTTTTGGTGACGGGTATGTGCAAGATCATCATGGAAAAAATAGGCCCTTAAGTGGCAAAAAATTTAGAAAAATCAGAGTTAGGAAACATGACTTAAAAATTTGAATAAGTTATCTATATTATTTCAAAAATATGTAAGAATAAAATATGTAGCAAATTGAATGTAGTTTATAAACTACTAGGTTTTTAAAAAAACTCTATTTGGTGAAAATTTGAAATTTCAATGCGGGTACTTAAATTTTTAGGGAAAAAATAAGTAGGTGTCCGTCTGACCACCCTAACCACAATAAAATGATAATATTTTTTATAATATTTTATATATAAGTAGAGGACTCATGCCCCAATGTGATGCATATTTTTTGTAATTTTTTTCCAAGTAAATAATTAATTATGAATTTTTATTACAACTTTTAAAAATATAAAACTTATGTGACCACCTTAACTTGGTCAAAAATTCATGAAATTAAATTTTTCTTTTTTTAATCCTATAGTTTGTGAAGCATAGAATGTGATGAAAGTTTTGAATTTAAAAAAATGTGATATCGTTTGAAAGATATAGATGTTTTTCGATCAACCTATTAATCAGGACTTTAGTTGTAATTTGAATAGAAAATGAATAATAATTACTTAATAAATTCAAAGTAAAGCATAATTTATATTAGTGGAAATATGAGAAAATCCTTTAAATACCCTTTTCATTTCATCAATTTTGGGTAAAAAGATAGTTGTCAGGCACATACCCATCATATTGCCACTTTTTGGCCCATCATGATCTTGCACATACCTGACCCTGACGTGAACAAGGTCTATCCATTTCTTTGTGTTGAGATTTTTTCCCTCACACTTGGTGAATATTGTAAAATAATTGTTATGAGGTTTTATGAGCATCACAACTTAGTCTACGACCTCCAAGTACATTGTTAGAAGAAGTGTGCAACACCTATAAATAAAAAAGATGGTCACTTCCAATTTTACTACTAGTTTTACCATAGGTTTTATTACCAGTCATTTTTCTCAATATGATGTTTTGATAGAAAATATTGGTTTCATTGACAAGACCACTTGTGCACCCATTCCTCCAACATCCCCTACAACTTTTTGTGTGGATGAGGATGATGTTGTACACATTCCTGCAAAAAACCTTTTGGCATTAGACATGAGGTTGTTAGACCTCGTGAATCATTTGGAGAAAGAATTGACTATGGAAAGAGTTACTAGGATTGTTAGTGAGGTGAGATACATGTTAGGAAAGGGTCAAATGGGAATAGAATTCTTACACGGTCTCACCAATCTAACCAAAGCATACATTCCTTCATATATTAATAGATCAGTACTACTTGAGGAATGATGCTCAATGCCGATAAGAGATATATAGGTGCTTTGATGCCTAACACATCCATAGACATGGCTGAAATAGGTCCTTCGATCAAAGTTTCCTCTACTCCTCAAACATCCAACACAATCAAGACGAGTAGAATAACCCTTGGTTTTAGCTTCATCCCTTCTATTGCCCTTAGTGGTGGGGGTTTTGGTAGTAGTGGAGGCACTAACAGTGGTGGCTCTAACATAGGCCATGGTGGTGGCTCAAGTGGAGGCTAGGTTGGTCACCCTATTCATGGTTTTGACAATGGTCATGGTGGTGGCCCCAAAGGTGGTTTTGTGGTGCTAGTGGTGGCAGTTTTGTGGTGCAGGAGCACCATTGATAAAAAATTGTCAATCAAGGATGATACTATGTAGGCTTTAGGATTTGGTGTGTTTTTTTCTAAATAAGGTATTGGAGACCATTTTATATTGTTTGGTCAAGTCTGAGTCATTTTAAATGGTTACTAGGTGTTTAAAAGGTCTAGTTTGCAAAAAGTACAAAATATTAAAAAGTTGCTAAAAAGTTACAAAATTGCATTTTTTAGGGAATACAAATGGCCAAGTCATTTTAAAAGTTAGTTTAGGAAGTTGTAGGAGTTTGATTTGGAGGGAAAAGGTATAAAAGTGTTGATAAACTTGTTGTATGGGTTGTTGATGAAGATTTAAAAGTTTTGAATCAATGAAAACATAAATTTCTCTTAATTTTATGAGTTTTACCTTTGTACAGTGATATTTCAGAAGATTGTATAGATCATACAGGTCCCATATTTCTAATTTCTAAATTGGAAGTTGTATTATGGATAATTAAATTTCTAATTCTTCAATTTGGGTGAAATTTTATTGAATTTTGCAAAATTTATTGAGATTTTACTAAATCTGCATGTGTAAGACAATTTTAAGGGTTTTGTTGATTTAATTTGAAAAATGGACCCATTCCACATTATGC
Organism: Sequoia sempervirens; assembly: GCA_007258455.2. Classification (NCBI taxonomy): domain Eukaryota; kingdom Viridiplantae; phylum Streptophyta; class Pinopsida; order Cupressales; family Cupressaceae; genus Sequoia; species Sequoia sempervirens. The sequence continues at coordinate 7,216 of VDFB02330071.1, read as the reverse complement.
GATGCTTGTACCTTTGTGGAATGGGTGGATACAATTAGTGTAGAGTGTGAAAATGTTGTTTGATTGTAGGGGAGGTCAAGTAATGTGTTGGGCATGAAGCCCTAGAGGAGAAAATTGTGTTTTCCAAGTGAAAAAGAGAGGTTTTGATATGGAAAAGTATGAATTATGTTGGGGAAGCATTATTTCATGATTGAATAAGAATATGAAGAGGTATTTGAACCTATTTTAGGTGTTGGAGGGATTGGGTGAGGGTTGGATGTGTGTTTTTTAGTAAGCCCTAGGTTATTTGCTTTAAAAGGAGGGTTTTGAGGAATGGTGTCTTGGAGACCTGATCTCCTGATGAAAGTTGTGAATTATTATGTTTTGTAACCTATGCATTGCTTCCCTTTGCGTTTTGAAGGTTGAAAATAAGTTTAGAGACATGTTACTTTGTAAAATAGACCTAATTTGAGGTCTAGGTCTGCGTGGTTGCCCCATTTTTTGTGAAATTGTTGAAGATAAGCTTATTGAGAGTTTGTGGTATGTGTTTGTGTGTCAAAAAGGGTGTTTGAAATCCTTTTGGTCTAGGTTTGAAAGGATCCCATTAAAGAGATATACCTGGTTGAGTTAGATTGTAGTGCTAAAAGGAATTGTGTTGGTTTGGTGAAAAGAGGAGAATTTTGAAGAATTGTGACTTGAAGGTTATTATTTTGTGTGGAATTGCATTGTGTGGTTGTAGGACCTCCCTTAGTTGCTATCAAGTGGTATTAGAGTGAAGGCACCAGATCTCTAAGGTATAAGATTGTAGTTTGTGAATGAGAGATTGGAAGGTGAAGAGGAGAAACTAAAAATATGCCTCCTAAAGGAAACAATGTGGAAAATGAGGCAAATGACTTGAAGGGTTAGCATATTAGAGAGATAAAAGAATTGAAGGAAATTTTGGAAGATTTAGAGACAAAAAAAGAGAAGAGAAGAAGTTGAAAGTAGTGATTTAGATGATGAAGATGAAGAATAGTTTGAAGATGTTGAGGAAGAACTTGATCTAGAAGATCAAAGAATGGCCAAATTAATGAAGGAAGTCAAAGGTGACTAGTATAAGGTGAAAATTGATGTTCAAAATTTTGGAGGCAACCTGAATGAAGAAGAGTTACTAGATTGGATAGCATTTTTGGAAAACTATTTTCAGTGTGAAGACATTCTAGAGGAATAGAGTTTCAAGATTGCAAAAACAAAGCTAAAAGGTCATGCACTTTTGTGGTGGAATTATCTACAGTCAGAAAGAAGGAAGCAAGGAAAATCCAAGATTGTATCGTGGGACAAGAGGGTAGCCAAGATGAAAGGTAAATTTATCCCTTCTAACTATTCCATTCAAATGTTTAAGAGGTTGCAAAGTTTAAGGAAAAAGGAAATGGATGGAAAAGTATACACTGAAGAGTTTTACAAATTAAGTATGAGATATAACCATAATGAGAATGAGGATGAGAAAATTACTAGGTACTTGGGTGGTTTGAGATTGAACATATAGGATGAATTGGCTTTGACAAATCATAGGAGTGTAGAAAAATGTTATCAAATGGCATTGAAAGTTGAAGAATAAGTAAAAAGAAGGCAATTGAATATTTTCAAAGGAAGAGACAACACAATAAGGGGAAGAGGATCTTTCTCTATTCCAAGAAAAACAAGTGAGAACCAAGAGGATGCACCTAAAAGGGATGAGAAAGTTGTATATTTTAGAGGTGGTTTTAGTGGAACAAGGGGCATATTTGGTGGGGGGAGGAATCCTAACATCTTTGAAGGTAGGTGTTTCAATTTCCAAGAGTTTGGTCATCCTTCTTGGAAATACCCTAACAAAATTGGTTCAAAATCAAGTGGAGGAGAAAGGAAAACTAAAATAAGGGCATAGATTGTTCAAGAAGATGAAGCTAAAAGTTCAAACTCCAATAGTATTCATTTTGCTCCTAAAGTAGGTGAAAGTTTGATGATGAAGAGGCAACTCCTGAAGAGATCTAAGGAGAAGGAACTAATTCAAAGAAGAGAATTATTTGGGATAGCTTGCAAATGTAAGAACTATTGGAAACACAAGGGTAGACAACTGAGAGGGGGGACTAAATCAATTATCACAAAAATTATAATTATTTAACTTATTCTTAGATTTGATAAATAAACATGAAAGGATAAACCATCACAACATTAGAAACATGCATAACACCAAGATTTTTATGTGGAAACCTTATTAGGGGAAAAACTATGATGGAGTTTAGTCCAAAAGATTATACTCTATTAAAATTATAAAAGAATTATAAATGGGGAATGCACATGCATTCAGGCACACTGCCTAGAGCTCACCACTCAAATACACAAGGCTTATTGCCCAAAGGAAGACACACTGTCTTACATAAACATTCAGATTACATCTACAAGATTTTGAACTGAGAAAATAGCATCTGTAATGATTGATTATAGTTTTGGCTAAGCACATAAACTCTACTCACTCTTGGGTATGTGTAGGCTCATGATGGGCCAAAAAGTGGCAATATGATGGGTATGTGGCTGATGACTATTTTTTAACTCAAAATTGATGAAACGAAAAGGGTTTTTAAAGGAGATTCTAAGCTTTCCATCAATATAAATTATTCTTTACTTTCAATTTAATAATGAATTATTATTCATTTTCTATTGAAATTACGACTAAAGTCTTGATTGATAGGCTGATTGAAAAAAATCTATAGCTTTCAAACAATATCACATTTTTTGAATCCAAAACATACATCACATTCTATGTTTTGCATACTATAGGATTAAAAAAAAGAAAAATTGAATTTCATTAAGTTTTGACCAAGTTAAGGTGGTCAGACATATGAGTTTTTATATTTTTTAAAAAGTTGTAATAAAAAATTCATAATTAATTATTTACTTGGAAAAAAATTACAAAAAATATGTATCACATCGAGGCATGAGTCCTCTACTTATATCTAAAATCTTATAAAAAAATATTATCATTTTATTGAGGTTAGGGTGGTCAGACAAACACCTACTTCTTATTTTTTCCTTAAAATTTAAGCACCACTCCATTGAAATTTCAAATTTTCACAAAATAGATATTTAAAAAAAAAAAGAAAACCTAGTAGTTTAGAAACTACATTCAATTTGCTACAGATTCTATTTTTACATATTTTTGAAATAATATAGATAACTTATTCAAATTTTTATGTCAAGTTTCCTAACACTGATTTTTTTGAACTTTTTGCCACTTAAGGGCCTATTTTTTCCATGATGATCCTGCACATACCCTCTTCCTCTGCCTCAAAATATTAGAACATTATTCACTCACAACACGCGCACATCACTCGCACCATGCCATGAAATGGTATAAACAATCAAACATATATATCTGAAACTAAGAATAACATCATCTCCATGTTGGCTTCAACAAAATATAAAATGTGTACAAACTGTTGGCCCAAAACATAAATAATTATCAAATCAAATCAACCAATGTCAGCCACAACATAGCAAAGACCCAAAACAACATCCTCAAGGGTATGTGCAGGATCATGATGGGCCAAAAAGTGGCAATATGATAGGTATGTGGCTGACAACCTTTTTTTTACCCAAAATTGATGAAACGAAAAGAGTTTTTAAAGGAGATTCTTAGCTTTCCACCAATATAAATTATGCTTTACTTTGAATTAAACAAGTAATTATTATTCATTTTCTATTCAGATTACAACTAAAGTCATAATTGATAGGCTGATTGAAAAACATCTATAGCTTTCAAATGGTATAACATTTTTTGAATCCAAAAGATGTGTTACATTCTATGTTTTGCATACTATAGGATTAAAAAAAGTAGAAATTAATTTCATGAAGTTTTTACCAAGTTAAGGTGGTCAAACATTCAAGTTTTTTATATTTTTAAAAATTTTAATAAAAAAATCATAATTAATTATTTACTTGGGAAAAAATTACAAAAAAAACCATCACATCGGGACATGAGTCCTCTACTTATATCTAAAATCTTATAAAAAAATATTATCATTTTATTGTGGTTAGGGTGGTCAAACAAACACCTACTTATTTTTTCCTTGAAATTTAAGTATTATTGCATTGAAATTTCAAATTCTCACAATATATATATATATATATGTTTTTAAACAAGCCTAGTAGTTTAGAAACTACATTAAATTTGCTACAGATTCTATTCTTACATATTTTTGAAATAATATAGATAACTTACTCACATTTTTACATCAAGTTGCCTAACTCTAATTTTTCTAAATTTTTTGAGACTTAAGGGCCTATTTTTTCCATGATGATCCTGCACATACCCTCAAACATGAAAAACTTAAAAAAATTATGCCTCAAAGATCTACAACATGCTACAATAACCGTGTTGGCCATGAACATGCAAAAGAAAATCACCAATCACAAGAAAAATGATCAAAGCAGATGTACACAACAAATAGATCATGATATAGAAACATCCATGAGCATCATGAATCACCAAAAAAGTATCTGCAACAATTGAAATTACTAGAATCACGTTATCTTCTTTCAGGAGCACCAACTGAAGCAACATAAAACTATTAGAACACATATACTCATAACTCGATCAAATCTTTGTGTAGATCTATGAAACTTAACATGGATAAAATAGATATATTCAACAACAAACCCTTTGATCCACAACCTCCAATCATCAATATACTAAGGTAGCCAACAATATGATGGCTAAACTGAACTTCATTGCATCACTGACAACCTGCAACTTATTTTATTACAATTTTATCAATATCCTCGACATATACAACCTTAAAGAAATTAATGCCAATAGTTTTGACATCAATGAAAACCACATATGAACAAATTCCAACAATCTCCCCTTTTGGCATTGATGGAAACAGATGATTTGAAAAACACCATCAATGCAACTTTCTCTTAGCACTTTCTTCCCCTTAGATTTTGACTCTTTTCTCCTCAACTCTTTCATAGTTTTCAAATGACTCTTCTCCTCCTTTGACATTAATGACAAAGATACATGTTATCTTTTTCCACAAAATCTTTAAATCACATTTCTGAACATCTGACTACTCCCCTTGAGTAGTAGCCACCACAACATCAATCTAGATCAAGATATGACTATGAAATGCACAGACTAATGAAAGCCAATGCATCTTAATTCTGATTAGGAGGGGTAATCACCCCTAGCTTCCCTCTGTGATACTCAAAATTATCCTTAGGAAAGGGCTTGGTAAATATATCTACAATCTATTCCTTAGTAGGCACATACTCTAGTTTGACTTCCTTTTCACTCACCTTCTCTCTTAGAAAGTGAAACTTGATAGATATATGCTTGGTTTTTGAATGCAGCACCGATTTATTAGAAATGTTAATTGCACTTGAATTATCATAGAATATAGCAATAGGTTCATCACACACAACTTTGATATCTTTCAACATCTACCTCATCCACAATACTTAGTACAATTGTTAACAACAACAATGCATTTTTCCTCTGTAGTAGATAAAGAAATGGCATTCTGCTTCTTACTTAACCATGAAACCAGCTTCTTTCTCAAGAAAAATGCACCACCACTATTACTCTTTTTGTCATTCACATCTCCTGCCAAATAAACATTAGTAAAATCACTCAAATTAAGGTCATCATCTTTAGGATACCATAGGCCAAAATCAATTATCCCCTTCAAGTACCTGAAAATCATTTTCATAGTTGTCACATGAGATTCCTTAGGATCGGCTTGAAATCTTGCAACAATGTGTACACCATTCATGATATCGAGTCTAGTTTGAGTCAAATATAGCAATCCACCAATCATGGATCTATATCTAGTCTAATTTTCTTTAGGTGAATCATCATCTTGTGTCAACTTACATCCAATCACCATACTTGTATCAACTGGCTTTTAATCTTCCATACCAAACTTATTTAGAAATTCTTTCATATACTTGGACTGAGATATAAAGATCCCTTTATCTAGCTGAGTAATTTGCAATCCCAAAAATAATTTCATTTCTCCAATCATAGACATCTCAAACTCAATCTGCATCTCATCAAAAAAATTCATGCACAAACTATCATCTCCTCCAAAGATTATATCATCAACAAAGACTTCAACAATCAAATATTTATCATGATCAATCTTAAAATATAGATTATTGTTAGTAGTACCTTTATTAAATCCAAGCTTCAATAAATACTTTTCCAATCTGGCATACCATTCTCTTGGGGCTTGCTTGAGTCCATATAGTTCTTTATTTAACTGACAAACCACATATCTCCTTGATTAGTCAAATGAAATCCATCAAGTTGTTCAACATACACTTCTTCTTCCTATTTACTATTCAAAAATAATAACTTGACATCCATTTGATAAACCTTGAATTTTTTGTAAGCAACATAAGCAAGAAACAATCTCACAACTTTAGTCCTAGCAATAGGTGAAAAGGTTTCTTCAAAGTCAATTCCTTCCATCTAAGAATATCCTTTACACACCAGTCTTGCTTTGTTTCTAGCAATTTCACCTTGCTCATTTAGTTTGTTTCGAAAGACCCATTTAGTTCCAATTACATTTTTTTCCTTAGGTCTAAGAACAAGAATCCATGTATCATTCTTCTCAATCTATAGTAGTTATTCTTTCATTGCTTCCATCCAATGTTCATCTTTGTGTGCTTCATTGACACTATTAGACTGAATCTTTGAGATCAAACAATATTTTTATACAATCCTTCTTGTAGTTTGAATACCTTTGTTCTTATCACCTATAATCTAATATTTTGAATGATTTAGTCTTACATACCTTGGAGTCTTAGGATGTTCTTGAACTTTAGGATCTTGTGATTCCACTTCTGCACTTTCACTAGTTCCTTCCTCTTGATTTTCCTAATTCATTGGAATGATATAAATTTTATTTTGAGTTTGAACTTTATTTCCTTTATTTGGACTATCATTTTGATTGTCTAAATCATATCCATAGGTTCTATGTGGTCTTACTATGTCTTCATCAACCTTGACATTAACACTTTCAACTACTTTCCTCAATCTCTTATTGTAGCAAAGGTAGGCCTTGCTTTTAGTAGAATAACCAAGAAAGATTCCTTCATCACTCCTAGCATCAAAATTTCCTGTATCTTCATTTCTTTTGATAAATAATTTTCTCCCATATATTTTGAAGTATATAATAGTAGGCTTATGACCATACCATACCTCATAAGGAGT
>VDFB02330070.1:0-16788 GCA_007258455.2 Sequoia sempervirens | reverse complement strand
AATATAGATAACTTATTCAAATTTTTACGTCAAGTTGCCTAACTTTGATTTTTCTAAATTTTTTGCCACCTAAGGGCCTGTTTTTTCCATGATGATCCTGGACATATCCATATCCTTCCCTCTATGAGTTCTACTTGGGGATTTCATCTCCCTAAGGGATGACCTCAACCATGTGAGTCAATGGGGTATAGAAAGGGGGAGAACAAAATGTGTACCCTAGTCTAGTAATTTCATGTCTATCAAAGCTTCAATGTTTAGGTGATATGAAACTATGAGTGCAAGATTGATCTAAATGACCTAGCGGACATTCCCAACACATGCTCATGATCAAATAGTATTCAAAAATATTCATTACATATCCTCTTAGTATTTAGAGAATGCACTAGATCACCTTCTGTTAGCCTAGCTTAGAACCATTCAACCATCAATTAATGTGGTCCAAGGGATGCATATCATACCATAAAGTTATTCATATTGTACCATCATGTACTAAGATAAGGATTATTAACGTATTGGCCATCTAGCCACTATTGGTAAGAGGTTCTTCACCCTTGTGGTTTGTGATCTCTATCTATCTAGCTACCATGAGATGATATTAGCTTCAATAGTAGGCTTACATTGATTGTCAAACCCACTTGACTAATTTAAGATTGTATTATTTGACATGTCTTCTTTTAATAGACTTGTGAAATTATTTTTTCAATCCAATCCATGTCATTTATCTTTTTTTTTTATTCATCATCTCCACTTCTTCTATGATCTATCCATCCTAGCTATTCAAGTGAATTAACACCATGTCCCTAGTAAAATCTACTAATCCTTAAGAAAATCCACTTCTTACTAGTCCTCTATTGTATGCCAATCAAACAAGTCCATCCCAAGCTTAAGAAAATATTCTTGTCCTTAGGTGAATTCACCTTGTCAATACATGAATCCACCCTCACAAAAACCCTTTGTATATTGTTGGATTAATTTAATATATTTTTTAGTGAATATGTATTCATCTAGATTAAATTTCCCTTTCTTGATGTGAAACACTTTGTCTCACCTTCATTCATCACCAATCCAAAAAATGTTTTACATTAGATCAGTGAATGCGACCTACCTTTTAGTGAAAAATTATCCCCTAATGTGAATTGACCCTATCTATAGAAGAATTCATTCCCATTTGAAATCAACCATTCATCATCAAAATTATTCTCATCTCCAATTAAGTGAATCTGCAACCTTTTTAGCAAAATTCATACAATTTTAAGAAAAAATGTATCAATTGGAATCCTTGACTTGTTTAAGTGAATGCACTATGTATTGAACTAAATTCATTCCCTATGAAAATATAAAGAGAACCATTAGGTCCTCACATTAGCCAATGTATTCATGTGCCTAAATTTGCAAATAAATATTTTATCTAGTTCAAATCCAACCCAAAATTATCACTTTCATCTCATTGACCAACATCAACTCAATAAAAAAATCATCTTCTTAGAACAAGGAGTCAAGAAACCACCTCTAATTAACATCTAGACAATCTAGTATCACACATCCAATCATAGAAACTTAATCAAGATCCTAAATCCTAATTAAACTATCCATGATGATGCTTTCTTAGTAACTTAGCCTATCCCAAGTTAGTAATCCCTCATTCAAACTATTTCATCTTGAGCCAAAGGTATAGTTTTCATTGATACATCCTCTTTCTTGAGAACTTAACATATCTCAAGTAGGAAATCCATCCAAATGAACTTTGACATAGGATCTTGACCATGGTTGAGAACATGCTATCAATTGTCCGTCCCAACAATCACCCCATTAGTTTAACTAGTAGTTAAAATTAGAAGACCCTCTCACCCTATTTTAAAAAATTTCATAATCTAACCTTAAACCAAATCCTAATATGAGCTTAATATAGATTCTATTCAAATATTCATCTAAATATTGATTTGAGCTTCAATAAATCCACATCTAAGATCTTCTAATATTGAAACAAACAAGTTAATATCCCTTCTTCCATATTGTTCTAATTCATCCCATTAAAATAATCATCTCTTCTTATGTCTTTATTTCCATGCAGATCCAATTTAATATAATGAATCTCTATCCTCCAAAAAGACCAACAAAATTTCATGACCAATAAAATTTTTATCGTAAAGCTTTTAATAGGATCTAGGATCCCTTGTTTGTGGGAACGTAACCCCTTACCCTTAAATTTTATATTCTTACAAAGTTTGATTAGTATTAGATATTAATTATGTTTAAAACATGAGACATAGTCTTCATCATTGTGTAACCAAGATTCTTTGGATGATTCAACCTACTATTTTGATAACTAACCATATTTGAAAAAAGTGGTAAAGTCATATTGGAGGGTGGATCATTTCTTATTCTTTTCCATATTGAGATGATCATGAGATTTTTGTGATAGAGGTAGCTTTCAAATGTGGAAAGCATCTTGGATTTAATATTTGCTACACCATTTGTCTATGATCTTGACTTTGGTAGTAGGAGGTCAATTAGATGAATTAGATGAGGCACCTCTTTGATCAATGTATGATGATTTTGTTGGGGTGATGATTTTACAACTTCTATGACTGGGTAGTGGTTTGATTTTTATAATTTGTGCTCCAAAATTTTATAATATTGAAAACAGTGTGAATTTATGAGAATTGCGATTTTAATGCCTTTGTGGTAGAATTTAAGAAATTTATAAAAGGTGGAACAAATTACTCTCATGGAATGTATCTATGAGAATCTTAGAAGGATGTTGTATGGAAGATCAAGATTTAAAATATGATAAAGGGTGCCATTATAATAGGTCCACTATAGATATGAACACAAATGGTGCATTTGGTCTCTCTTTTTGCATTATCATAAAGCTTAATTATGACTATATTTGAGATTCCAAGGTTATTTTTGTGTATTTAAGAAGTCTAACTAGTTATAATGTCGAAAGATTAAGACAAAAAATACTATCGAAGTATGCTCTTGATAATAGGCTTGGTGATTTTGGCTTCAAAATGACATGGTTGATTATAGAAAGGATGAAAAGTAGGACTTTTATGAGAACTAAATATTACATGACTATTTAAGTTTAAATAAGCCATAAGTGCTTGAAATTTAGAGGGGTTGATTCCTTTAGGAACCCTTGACTCCTTCATGACTTGGTTTAATATGTCTTGATGTTATGTGAAGTTGAGAATATATAGGATTGATATCTATGTTGGATTCTTATCAACTTCTACAATAAGATCATCCATGTCTTTATGACTAGGAAAAGGGGTTGCTAAGACCATAACCTATCCTTGGAGTTTGGTTATAGCACACCTAAGAAACTTGATTTTAATGGTATTTATACATGTTAGAGGGAGGTTGATTGATGTTGCTTAGGGTTGAATTTTACTCAATGGATGCTTTATGATAATAGATATTATGATTATGATTTTTTAATCTTGAGTTTTTCTTAGAGGAAGACTAAACTTGATCATGCTTCAAAAAATTAATTATAGTAAATTTCTAGGTAACTTGCATTAGGTGAAGATGAAAGTGTACATTCAATCTCAATCACATGCTGATCTATTAAATCTTAGATATTATTTTTAAACTTTAGTCATTTGTTGGTGGTATGCCCTTTTACCTTATGATATTCACAATATTTGTGATATTTATACTATGTTTGGACTTCATCAAAATGCTTAGTAGGTGTCCAAAGGTAATCATATTGTTTTGTAAAAGATTTTTGAATACTTCTTCCAAACTTTCTCTTAAGGGGACTCTGTATTGTCATTTCTTAAGTTGTTGCTTGGGTTGGTCTATAGGTAGAATAGTGTTATACATATGTTTTGGACCAATTGGATAACTTTTGTTCAATTGTTTCATATTGACTACATTTTTGTTTTCTGCAAATATATTTTTTCTTTTCATTTTGATTGTTGTTTGAAATTTGTGCAAAAAATTAATCAAACCTTTAACAATCAAAATATTTATATTTAATTTAAAACTAATTAATGTACACATTATTTTTCAAAAACTATTATTAAATATAGATAATTAAAATATATATATAGAACATTTAGAAGATTAACACCAATACACATATAATTTTCATAACTCTATGCATAATTAGCTGATAGGCTATTATAGGTGGGAATTCCACCAGAAAAGTCTTACTGTCTGATGCCGAGAAAAATTTTCAGGCCTCTCCCTACCGGATTGTAGGCTATTATGGGTGAAATCCATCAGAATTGTCTCCTGTCCGAGAAGTTTTCCTGTTGGTAATTACTCCATTTACTCCATTCACGTGGGATGGTGGACGAAAGTATGGGGGTGAGCAGGGCATGCCATGTTTATTAACTGCACGATCTTGTATGTGATTTTCCTGTGTGTAAGGGGTGTCTGCCTCGTATAATGCTCGATTTGGATGGGCACATCGATTTCTACAACACTCACGTCACTGCTATTGATTTTGGGAACTACAAGACAACTCTTCCTACTGTTGTCGACTATCCTCACTCGGTAGCAGATGTTGCCACTCTTGTTGAATCCATTTATAAGTCAGGCTGCTCTTCGAATCTCACTGTCGCAGCAAGAGGCCATGGACATTCATTGAACGGCCAGGCTCAGGCACAAGGTGGAATTGTGATAAACATTGAGTCATTGAAGGATGGAATAAGAGTTGACAAGAAAAGCATGTATGCAGAAGTGGGAGGGAGAGAGCTGCGGATTCACCTTCTCAATGCCATGCTTGAGGCCAGATTGGCTCCCAAGTCCTAGATAGACTATCTCTATCTCACAGTTGGAGGGACACTCTCTAACGTTGGCATTAGCAGCCAAGCCTTCCGCCATGGTCCCCAGATAAGAAATGTTTATCAACTCGAAGTCCTCATAGGTACACTTGTTAGCCGATAGGCTATTATAGGGTCTCTGACCCATTAGCTCCATCGGCTCCCGACACCTAGACCTCATTCCCCATGGGAAAACGATGTGCATTCAAAGCCTAATAACAATAATGGTAGGGGAAAAAGACATTTGCATGCAAAATCTTCCTAAAGAGGTTGATTCTCACTATGGCAATCGGGATTGGCAGGTGGGAGAACCACCAAAGTCATCGATCTAGCAAGAGGGTTTGGTGTATGGGCCTCTAAAATAGGGATGGACCCCTTATCTCTACAATGGCGATGTTGATTTTGCATGGAAAAAAAAAAAAAAATCTTGAGTCGTGGCTGTACCGGTGGATTCTTGATAAGGAAATTCTTGGGGATGAAGCTGTAGATAATGAAAAGAGGAAGTGGACTCATGCTGGCAAAGTGAGGGACAAAGAAGAAGAGAAAGGCAAAAGAAACAGGAGAACAAAAATAAAGTGCGTGGGATTCAATTTACGAGGATAAAAAGCTCGTCACCGAGGAGGTTCTGCCTCCCCGCCCTGGGCCGGATACCCAGTGCATCTCAAAGGTTCTGACCCTGGAAAGTGATCTCTATTGTTTTCGAGGGCTTTCTGATGAAATGGAATAGATTGAGAAATGGAGAGGCATGAAGGACAAGATTCTTTCCCCTGGAAGTCCTTATGTCCAGCCTACCTGGCATGCCCTAAGATTTTGAAGTTTGTTTCAAGGATCGCGAAGGTGTTCTGGTTTCAGCATCTTAGCCAATGAAGCCGTGGAGGAGGCGTGACGCCCATTGCTAAGTTGTTCCAATGAATGCAAAGTGGGGAAATCTTCTAAAAAATAGTTCACGTGCCCTGTCCAAGCGTCCACATTGTCATATATATCTACCAGGGTAGAGTGGGTGCTGGCAAAGGTTGTGGAATCTCAACTATGTAGAATCATGAGGTAGGTCGCTTGCCATGATTTTAGCCTAAGAAAAAATAAAAAAATGGAAATCAGAAATCTTTACATGGCCTGATCTCACCTCTTTTATCGTGTATTTATCTCATTCAAAAGCAATCATGTTGTTGTTTGTTAAAAGAGAGTTTTGGTTCTGTTTCCTTTATCTGTTGGTGGTTCATATACGACATGGGTTACTTTTTATTCTACACTTACCAATCCAATTCTTTTTCCAACTAAGCTAATGTGCCTTTTATATGCTTAGCATTTTTCATGCATGACGAAGATGGCAGTTACTACTTTACAGTCTTAAAAAAATACCCGCCTCCCTTCCCCACTCCTCCCCCTTTTATCATGTGTTGATGGATGTCCGTACCCTGTTTCGAAGCTCCCATTCTAGAAAGCGTTAGGAGATTGGCCTTATACCGGCCAGTTGCATTTTCTTAAGAGTTTCGTAGCCTTTTCCAGCAAATCCTTTCTGTGCATATCCTGCAATTATTGCAATTCCCGAGATCACATTCTTTTGAGGAATTTGGTCAAACAGTTCGCGTGCCTTGTCTATGCATCTGCATTTTGCATACATGACTACCATAGCATTGCAACTATAAGCTACCAGAAACCCTCCTTCCATAATTCTTTAAAGGATCTTCACACCCAATTCTAAATAGCCCATTTTGGTGTAGGCAGGTTGGGCATTGGCAAAGTTGTGGAGTCTGGCTTTACACTTGCAAATTGCATTCGCTTCAAAATTTCTAAGCAGTTCAACAAATCCTTATTGAATAAAAAAATGTTAGCAAATAAGGCAACGGCAATACGTTCCTGAAATGGTGCAATTCAAAGTTGATATTGTTCTACGTTGAGAGTACTCATAAGAGCAATACAATACTAATGTTATTTAAAAATAAATAGCTTGGAAGAAAAACAAAAAAATGGGAGTCTTGCTGGCATGTTATCCCCCACCATCTCCTTTGTAAACAAAGAAGAAATAATATAAAAGCAAGAAAAGAGGAATCTTTGACTACAAACAAAAAAGAAAAAATAACACTTTTAAAAGCCTTTAAATAGATAAAAAGGAAATACAAGATGATACCTATTTGAGTATGGGAGAGCATGATATAAGTGAGATTCTCTTGAAATATAATTTTAGTGAGATTTTATTAGAGAAAAGAAAAAACGAGATTTATTTATATATAATTTATTTTATTTAAAGAATCTCATATTATTATCAAAATTTCATTAATTATTACATTCTAATATTTGTATATAATAAAAATATAAACAATTTATTTATTAAAGAAAATTAAATTAAGATTCTTTTATACTATTGGACTAGTACATGAATTGATTCTAGATAGAATAAATTATGAATGTTTATTTATCCAGTTTATTTGATATTATTTTTTCAAAGAAACATGCCACAAAATTTTCTAAATTAGACATACTTGTAGTATAAAAAAAAAGCATAAAGATACAAAAAGGTGATTTATCTACCATATTGTTTTCATGTTTGGAAATATTATGTTATTATGTTATGTTTGAACACATGTCACATCTCCAGTTTAGATTGTGGTGTTTGAACACATGTCACATCTCCAATTTAGATTGTGTAACTATATATCCAAACTTTAGTCAAAGTAATACGAAAAGAAAACTTCTTGCATTATCATTCTCAATGTCTAAGTTCATCATTATTATTTTTATAATAATTGAATTACATATTATCGTATATGTAGATAAATAATTTAGACTTCTTAATTTATAAAATAAAATGAATATGGAGATAATATTAATAATACAATTAAATATGCATATATGATTTTAGAGATATTAAATGTAATATTAATGTCAATATTAAGAATTAATATTATTGTTGATATTAGTAAGTAAAGCATTGATATTAATATTTAGAGCCACATTACTAGTGTTATTGTTAATAGAAGTGAAAGCCATATTAATATTAATATTAAGGGAAAATAATGGCACATTAATATTATTACATTGAAAATGATCAGGGGTCAATGGTGTATCATACCTCCTCAAATTTTGAGATGACTAAGTAAGCTATTTAAATAATGTGAGGTAAGCTAATTAAAGGCAAGGTCAAAAAGACTTGACCATGTACGAATTTAAGTAGGTCCCAATTGTTATTAACGTAACCTAATGAATTGTAACTGAAGGTTTATTAATATTTAACAAGGGGAGATGATTATTCCTTGATGCTAATCATGTGTGATTAACGCCTCCTCACTGTGGGGTTACAAATTAAATAATTGGTATTTTCCTAATTGACAAGGCCAAAAAAAATATTGTTGGAATTTTCGCTAACCATTCCATTGCTTTTGTTTTGTAGGTCTTGAAAACAAATGACATATATCATAGAACCTCATCTCAACGGACAACAATTTTATTATACATAACCAATCTCTTGAGTTAGTGATTTTCATGTATCATAAAATAGCTTTTGTATTGTAAAAATATTTCCCCACAACATGCAGTTTTCCATTATGTTACATTTGTTCACAAGGTATATCATTAACCAACAACAACTGTACTTAACCCAATCAACCTTTTAAATTAAAGGTCTTCTTTCATTGTACAAAAAACATTATGTTGTGAAACCATTTAGCATAGCACACCAATTTAAATAAAGTTCCATTTGTTCATATTCAAATCTTCTCACATCCCATCACCAATTGAATTTTGCTATAAATACTTAGTCTTAAGAAAAAAATTTACATTTTCTTGCAATTTCCCCCCCTACACTTCAATATATTGCTGAGTATATCTTGCTATCGGTAACCATTGCACCTCCTTGAGGTACAAGCTAGTAATAGAATCCTCGAGTATGATTTAACAATGATACTCCCTCTGAAATGTCCCATAGCTCTATGATACTAGAATTCTAACTAGACTTATAGCCGGTATTATTACAAGTCTAGTACTTGTCGTGTTGCTTCTGGTTGCTGCAGCCGTTTTCTCGGTGGAAGAGAAATAAGCACAGAGACGTTATGGGAGAATGGGAAATGGAGTATTGGCCTCCTAGTTTTAAGTACAAAGAATTACGTACTGCAACCAAGAGCTTCCGAGATGATCAAGTTTGGGCTGTGGAGGTTTCGGACAAGTGTACAAGGGAGTGCTCCCCACTAATGGCCAGGACTTTGCTGTAAAATCCATCTTTAGACAGAGCATAGATTTTAGAGATGAGATGCAGAAAGAACTCAGGTTAGGACTGAGGTGCTGGAAGCGTCTCTTCCCAGTTTAGATCCATATGAGATGAGTGTAGGGAGCAGTAATTTATATCCAAGTACAGGAGTATCTTTTGCCTCGACTTCCAAGTGTTTAGAGGGACGATAGTGAAGATTCTGAACAAAACTAGTCTATCCTTTAGTAGAGCTTTCCTTCTCAGATTTTAATGGAAAGCACTGGAAAGAGGACCGAAAAGGTATTCTGTCTGGCCTTGTTGACCAGAGGATCTCGTATTGACAAATCTACTATACTAAAGTTTGGAGCTTGATATGAAAGCCTTTTTGTGGTCGCCTATGGGAAAACAAGGCTTGTATTTTGAGGAGAGCTTCATCATTCTAGAATTCATATAGGGGTGTGTGCTCATGTTGGTACTAGTCAATACAATCATGATATTGCAAGTTAAGGTTTATAGTGCAAATGTAATTATCATAGAATAATTTGGTAGTGCCTTTATTTTGATAAGGATCATAATTAGTAATATATTTGACATGATTAATAAAAAATGAAGCATCTTGAATAGTTTATTAAAATCCACTCAGGTTATCATAGAGTTCATCGCAAGGAAAATATCCTAGCTCCCATGTCTAGCCATTCTATCATAAAACTTAATAGACTCTCGATCTTTCGTTCTATTATTTTGAGTATAATATTTGCTACACCATTTTTCTATGATCTTGACAAAGTAGGAGGCCATTTCGACAAAGTAGATGGGATGCATTTTGGATGAATGTATGATGATTTTATTGGGGAGGTGATTTTATTTTTAGAAATTTTCTTTCAAAATTTTATAATACTGAAAAAGGTGTGAATATATGAGAATTGTGATTCCAGTGTCTTTATGGAAGACTTTAAGATATTGGTAAAATATGGAATGAACGAATTGCATGAAATGTATCCATGGGAATGTTAGAAAAATATTGTATGAAAGATCAAGATTGACAACATGGCAAAGGGTGTCATGTATAATAGATCCATTCTAGATACGAATGCAAATTTGTGCATTTTGTCTCTATTTTTGCATTATCATAGAACTTAATTATCTCAATATTTGATTTCAAAGACTTTTTGTGTATCCAATAAGTCTAACTAGTTGTAAGTTACAAAGATTAAATCCAAAACCATTATCTCTAAGTGTGCTCTTGATATTATCCAGTGATTATGACTTCAATATGAAATGAGTGATTAAAGAAAGGATAAAGAGTTGGAATGTTGTTACTACTAAAGATGATATGATGGTTTAAGTTTAAATGGGTCATAATTTTTAGGAATTGAGAGGGGTTGATGTCATTCTAGGATTCCTTATCTCCTCCATGACTTCATTTAATATGTCTGGATGAATGTTATGTGATTTGAGAATATCCAAGATTGATATCTATGTTCGAGTCTTCTCAAGTTGTTCAATAAGATCATATGTCTTTAGGAGTAGGCAAAGGGGTTCTTGAGACCATAACTTATCCTTAGAGTTTGGTTACAACACAACTAAACAACTTGATTTTAATGGTATTTATACATGTGAAAGGGGGTTGATTGATGTAGCTTACGATAGAATCTTATTCATAGGATGCTTTACGATCATAGATATATTATGATTATGATTGTCTTATCTTGAATTTTTCTTAAAGAAAGACTAACCTTAATCATGCTTTAAAAATTCATCATAATAAACTTCTAGGTAACCTCATTAAGTGAAGATGAAAGTGTACATTGAATTGACCTATTTAATATTAGATATTATTTTAAAACTTCAGTCATTTGTTGGTTATGCCCTTTGACCTTATGATATTCACAATAATTGTAGTCTTTGGATTCGACTTCATCAAAAGACCTAGTAAATGGAAAGGTAATCTATTTTCTTATAGAAGCTTTTTAATACATTTTCCAAAGGTTTGCCGAATGGGACTATGTATTGTAATTTCTTAGGCTCTTGTTTGAGTTGATCTATAGGTAAAACAATGTCATGTTTGCTTTGGACCACTTGGATAATTTTTGCTCTATTGTTTTGGACTACATTTTTTTCCTATGCGAAACATGGCAGACTAGGTAAGTCATAGAATAGTGCTTCTAACAGCATCGGCATCACTTCTTCTCAGCTTTTACTTTGGTCTAGAACAAGGTATACGAGACATATGTTCATGGAACCCTTATATACATATGCAATAAATCTATGATAAAATCAATTTCTGATATATTACAGGTTTAAACTGAGGGCTGAACTGCAAGACTTCCATAGGTTGCGGTCTCAAAAAATGATAGGATATATTTTAATTATTTATTTTTCTCTCTATATATATATAAAACTTATTTATATGTATCTATAAATTAAATAAAAAGATATAATTCCATGGTTGTCTACATATATATGCATATATATATACAGATAGGTTAAAAAAAAGGAGGCATAAATTTTCAAGTGAGTATATTTTCGTTGACACACCATTCATTTATGTGTTTATATGTTTTTCCATACTTAGAAATGTAATTACAAAACTATGAGAACATGAAATGGAACACAAGGGAAATCAACATTGCAGTGTGTCAAATTCATTTATATGTATATATGGTTCTCCATACTTTAAAAATGTAATTGCAAAGCTCTGAGGACATCAAATAAACACAGGAAATCAACGTTGCAGACATCCATTTTTTCCATATATTTTTCTTGGTAACTGTTCAGTGAATCGATGCAAATGTATGGATATATTCTAAATAACGAAAACATAATCTATATGCACTAACACCACAACACACAATTTCCATGACTCTATGCATAATTTGCTAGTAATGCCATGATACAATGGAAAAAGAATAGTCCACATACACTGGCCTTGCTGCACAGTCAGACTATACTTGTACAGTGCCAAGTGGACTCAAACGATGGCAACACCACACTTTGTCATCGTGATGTGATATACATAATCACAGGAGTCTCATTACGAGGAGTCAAATTGTATAGTATGAAAATGCTGATTACAGATCCCATGCATATATAAGCTAAATAAAAATGTTCATTACTGATCCCCTGCGGTGATTAGCTGGAGAAGATCACTGCAAATTGTTGTGGCTGAAGTTGTTCTGAAGAAGGCTACCAGGAGGATGCGGCAAGCACTGATCACGTTGTTGACGAAGTAGTTGTGAATCAGGACGTGAATGCTGCGAATTATGAACCAGATATTGCAAAATTTCATGCCAATCCAACTTGAGAATAGTAGAATAAAATTGATCCCAATCCCCTTGTTCCTGAAATTGTTGCAAGCAACTGCTCAAAACATTCTGAGTAGATTGGGAATTGTGACCCATTTCTTGAAATTGTTGTTCGCCACACCCAAAAATATTGTGAAGAGTGGTGGAAGAAGAATTCGACAAATTATGGTCCAGATCCACTTGTTGCTGAAAATGATCCGGAGGGAAATGATCTAGTTGTTGTTGAAATTGCCATGGACCATCAAAGAAAAGACCATCTTGTGCTTTCCAAGATTGTTCTTGCGGCTGAAAACGACCCGGAAAGGCAATAGGAGGGAAACGATCTAATTGTTGTTTAAATCGCACTGGACCGTCAGGGAAGAGATGAGCTTTCCCTTTCCAAGATCGTTCTTGCGGCTGACAGCGTAGAGTACCAACAGGATAACATTGTGGTGCTTGTAAGTTCACGTCCGTAACCATTATTCCAGCTGCTGATATCTGAGGCTGAGGAGGGGCGAGCCCTGTAGGTTTGCAGAACGGATTACAAAGAAGCAATCATATATTCAATTCTGTGCATTTTTAGTTATTTGGAAACAAATAAAGTAAAAAGGGTCTTAAAACTACTCTGGATTGCATGTAAATCTCGAGCAACGAATATACTTTACAGAAATTGAGATATATGTCGTACAAACTTTGGATGTACAATATTTGTTAGAAACATCTGAAATCACCCAGTTTTCTAATTATCATCCACACCTGTAAATTTTGGCTGGAGAACTCTGGTCTTTTCTTCTGGAAAGACATCTCAGAAGATGGCAATAAAGGTTTGCATGTTGGCTGCATCGCCCTCTTCCTCCCTCCTGCGTGACTTAGGAGAGTTCTTCAAGAAGTGAGATAAAATGAAGTTCACGTGGGAATAACAAACCGGCAAACGACCAATATCAACCAGCCGGGAGAGCGCACCGCTTTTATTATTAGCGAAACCATGAAGGGCCTGGCAGAAAATCCAAGGCTTCCCGCATATGCTACTTCCAGATTCTCTGTTAAAATCACGGAGATAAGTGCTTCGGGACGTGAGATATGGTACAAAACTGCTGAATCAATACCTTTGTTGAAACATCTGAGAATCACCAAGTTTTCTGTTATCAACCGCACCTATATGTAAGGGAAGGCCCTGGTCTTCTCATAAACCTTGCCGAGGAAGGAAAGCGCGGGGCCGATTGCGTAGTTCAGAAACTTATCATGCCCGCTTCCTCCTCCTGCGCCAGCACCGGACGGATCTCCACCAAAATTTCGAAAAGGCAAAAAATTGGTTGCATTAAAGAAGAAGAACAATAAAAATAATAAGGACGCTTACTTGCAGACGAACTAGTGGAAGGAATACCATGCAAAAATAATTCCGAAGCTTTCTCAATGCACCTTTCAAGTTCTGTTAAAATAAGTGAGTTATTTAGGGACGTTGGTCTATTTAGCTGGAATGCACCGTGTTTTGTTAGAAACATCTGAAATCACCAAGTTTCTAATTATCATCCGCACCTATTTTTGTCGTGGAAGGCCCTGGTCTTTCATAACCATACTGAGAAGGAAAACACACGGGAGGACGTTGCATGTTCGAAACATCATACCCACTTCCTCCTCCTGCATGGCTTTCGGACGTTCTACGAAATTCGAAAGACAAAAGAAATGAGTTTGCATTAAAGAAGAAGAAGAAGAAGAACAATAATAATAATAAGGACGCTTACCGCCTTTCTTGTACAGGCAAAACCGGTGAAGGAATACCATTTGCAAAATAATTCAAGGCTTTCTCATGCGCCTTTTCAAGTTCTTCTGTTAAAATCACAGCTAAAATTCTTCAAGACATTGAATTATCAAAAGAAAGCATCGTGTCAAACTTCATTCTGCTCCAAAACATTAAAGAAAAAGAACAAGGAAAAGAATCTTACAACACTGAACATGTTACTACATTAGAAAGAATTGCATGACAGTCTCTAGAAATAAAAAATCCAATTTGGCTACACTTACCTGATCTGCGGGCTTTGGTACGTCCTGGGAGATGAAACTTGTATTTGAAGACTGGGGGACGAAACTTGTATTTGAAGACGGGGGGACGAGACCTGTATTTGTATTCCTTAACCATCCTGTTGAAAATTAATTTTGCTAAGCAAAAGAAATTATGAAACAATTATGAACAAAGATTTCACGGGGATGCCATTTTCTTTCAGATTCAGTGTTGTACTTATAGCCCCGAATTCCTCAGGACGGACAGTGCATGCGGTCCAATCCACGTACAATGAATTTGCATTTGACACGTCTACGAAATATAATTTTGTACGGTCGGTGTACATGCAATGGTGAGTTAAGTCTATCAGTGAAGCGAAGTTATGTATTATCCATGCCATCGATGCATCAACATGCATGCTGCATGGACGGGTGCACGTGCATATACGAAACTCAAATCATTTCCATTTTTAGTTTGTTTTTATCTCTTTCAAATATGAAAATAAATAGTTTATTCAAGTTAATAAATCTAATCAAATTTTAGTTCTAATAATAGATTAATATAAAATATTGTATATAAATTATTATAAGGAGTATAGACTTTTAAATACTAACATATATGTCCCAAAAAAAATTGATTTTTGAGTTTTGTTTTAATTATGTTCATTTCATCTTGATTTTTAAATGTTTTTTGCATTATATTTTGTACTCAATTATTATGGGTGAAAGTGATTTAGCATATCTATTTTTACCACTCTATATGATAATATTTGTCATATTTTTTTTGGTAATCCAGGGGTGTCCTCACAATTCAGCCCAACAAGCTCGCAATTCAACCCAACATGTTCCCTTTATAGGGTGAGCTGAGGTGAGACTAGTCCCCTAGGGATGCACTACCACTTCATATGATAATATTTGTCATATTTTTTTTGATAATCTAGAGGTGTCCTCACGACTTAGTCCAACGTGTTCCCTTTATGGGGCGAGTTGAGGCAAGACTAGTCCCCTAGGGATGCACTACCACTCCATATGATAATATTTGTCATATTTTTTTTGGTAATGAGTGAGCTGATGCGAGACTAGTCCCCTAGGGATGCACGCAATAGGCCATAAACCATGTGCATCGAGTAAGCTCGGGCCTCAAAGTCGAGCCTGGAACCTATGGGGAGCAAACCCACGACCCAAGCCAACTCCACTACCCATGCGGACTCGATAATATTTGTCATATTAAAACATATGATAGAGGTAGATTTCATATCAATAAAATGACTAATTAATCTTTTTCTCTCCACACACATATATATATATATATATATATAAGTTAATAAATCTAACCAAATTTAAATTCCAATAATAGAGCTAAGATAAAATATTGTATATAAATGTTTATAAAGAGTATAATTTTCTAAGTATTTTAATGTTTGAGTTTTGTTTTATTTTTAAGTTTTCTCTTCTTTTAAACTTTCATTTTAATTTTATTTTAGATTTTTTTTTCTAAAAATATGAGAGAAATTTTTGATGGCCAAATTTTATATATGAAAATAAATGAAATATTTTTTTAGTTTATATAAGTTAACAACTCCAATCACATTTAAATTTTAATAATAGAGATGAGATCAAATATACTATATATTTTTTACAAATAATATTAAAACTTATAAAGAAGATAATTGATTTTAGTTTTAAGTTTAAATAGAAAATATTTAATAATAGACAATGTTTTTGATTTATCATTATATCGTGTACTCAAAATAATGATAAATTGACATCTAACTCATCTTACATTTCAAAAATGATTTCTTCAATGTTAAACATTCAATATTATACAATAATTATTAAATGTTGTCAAATTAAATAATATAAATAAATAAATAAAACATATAGAAATAAAAGAAAATAAATTTACATAAGTGAATAAAACAATTAAAACAATTTAAGAAAAAAAAAACCTATCCAAGTATCATTCAAATAATGTGAAAAATAATATGTGTTGGTTCTATCCAAACATAAGAACATTGCCTTTATAATCTCGCATCCCCTACTTCTAGTTATAAATACATCTTCTAGTCAAATTCATATATCGCATAAAATAGGCTACTTATGTGGAATAATTCATGAAAAATCACTAAGTCACAATATAAGACATGAAACAAAAGAGATAGAAAAGAGAATGTGAGCCTAGATTCTTAAATAATATGTAGGATAAATCCATGGTGAGAAATTTAAATTAGAATAAAAGATCATAATTAGTTGAAAATATCAATGGAAACAAAAAATAAGTTTCTAAGAGTTTGAATACATATTTTAGATTGGATATTAGCAACATATATGAATGAAAAAGAAAAGATATCAAAGGGACATGTATATGGATTAAATAAAGTGTGAAAATGTATGGAGCATAATAAATGAGCTAAAATTTTGAACATAATATTGTGTTTCACAGTAATATAGAGTAAGATAAGATAAATTAGTACATAAAGGTCTAATTATTGATTTTTTAACTTTTAATTGATTTTGTATTTATATTTATTGAGTGTATTCAATTAAC
>VDFB02330069.1:0-12018 GCA_007258455.2 Sequoia sempervirens | reverse complement strand
CTCCTCCCTTCTCTACTTATTTATATATATTCTCTTTGTCCTTCTACCTACTATAATAAATAGTATATTTTAGGACAAGATATGCAAGGAATTTATTGTATTATTATCATTGATGTGAAAAGGGAATTTTAAGGTAGTCATAGTGATCATTGTTGTCCAAGGATGTTATTGAATACAAAGGATCAATCACTAGTAGAATTGTGAAGATTTATGGATGTCATATTTTGTAATGCAATGTTGTCATAAAAAGTTGTCATGTTCTAGAAGAGACTATATTGGGATGTTTTTGGAGAAAATAGATAAAATATCTATTATGGTTTTCTCAAGCATATTCCATATATATGGTTTGAGGATAAGGATTGAGTTAAAAAATTAATTGTTTCTAGACTCCGTTCTAATTAGGGTTTTACAATTAAACCCTAAAAGGTCTCAATCACAACACCATGTATTTTCTATTTAGAAATTGAATATCTATAAGTGCTTACCATTTGCTCAAGTAACAATCTAAGCCTTCAATGTCATTTTTCTAAGTGACTCATTGACCTAGCGATTACTAGCTTGGTAGACTATTAAATACTTTAATATTTCCTAAGTCTAAAGGTTAAATATTTCACTCCTACAATTTCATGAGACTTGTGGTAGCCCCAACCCTTTGTGGTCGTGGAGGAATGAAAAATCAACATGTTTCTAGTGGAACCAAGTTTAAAGGTATTATGTGGTTGTCACAACATAACATTTCTAGGACTCTAACAAGGTTAAACTTGTAATACATGAAATGGTGACAAGTGTTAAAAGATTATTGTATCGCATAGTTGATTCACATCATAGTTGGGAATCACCTAACAAGCTCAAATCTATGATAAGTGATATGATGACCTATGTACAACATGACAAATATAAGAAAGGTGGAAAAAACTCATTGCTTCTCACTACTTATATGTACATCGTATATTTTATACTATAAGCACTAAGCTAAATGGTGAGTATACCATGATGTGTGATATATAAATCAATGACACGTATTTAAAAGAGAGTTGATCAAATGATTATGATTTAAAGTTGAATTCTTTCAATGAAGATCATTGGATAATGGTGAGAAGATTAGAATCAATGGTTGACAATTTAAAGTTACAAAGATCACAACAGTCAAGTGATGGAGCTCGACATAGAAGAAGAAATATGTTTTTCCATGATAGCTTAAAGCTAAAACTTTATTGGATAAGTAACATCACAAACACTTAAGTAGTGATTAGATTAGATACAGTTTAATTTTACAATATGGTTATTTAATAGAGATATAGACCTTGTGTATCAAATCTAGGGTTTGATATAAAGAAGACAATTGGTGGAATAGAGCATATAAAAAGATGTCTTGTTATTCAAAAAGTGTTGTACTAAGAAAATGATAGCCATGTGCACGAGAGGGTGATGACCTGAAACGTGGCCAAAACACATGAAGGGAAAAAAAAAATGTTCTCAAAGAGAGCTTAGCTAACACACACCTAGGATTGAATGCATGAAATCGTGGATACGTATATCGCCAGAAGAAATATATGGAAAAAACCTAATATAAGAAAAAAAAAGAAGAAACTTACCTATAGCAACAAAAGAAACAAAAAGGATGCCAGGAATAGGTAGCAAACTAGAGAAGTAAATATAGCTGTGGTGAACGGCAGAATCCCATAAAGATAAAATTCATTAGATTGAGCCAACTAACTTTAACCCAGGAGCCAAGTCCCAAAATCCCAATCATTGCGCCATAAGATATTGACTAACGTCTCACCTAAGGATTAGTGCCTCCTTGCTTTGTGCCTTAAACCAGGGATTTATGTCTTGTTAGGCTGGTACCCTTACTTAAAATGAAAACTAGTGAGGTTCTTATTGTTAGGATGGATTATGACATTAGATCTTTGAAACTATTCTCATAGTGTTTTTTCCCATTTTAGGTTCTCCATCTACATCTCGTGTAGTGTGTACTTGTATGTATGTTTGATATCTCTGCATATACTTCTAATTTGGCTTAAAATAATTAAAGGACTAATTTTAAATAAACTCTAATGATTCAAACCCCTCCTAGTAGATATATGTGTTACAAAAATTGGTATCAAAGCTACAGTTTCCCTTGAAGAAGCTTAATCATCTTAGGTAGATATTGAAGAGTAAACACTATGGCTAGTCAAGAAGGTTTTTCCTTTAGAAAATTACCTCTCTTTGATGGATCAAACTATACTTTTTGGCATATAAGGATGGAAGCCTACTTTCCATACTTAAGATTTGATGTCTGGATGTTTATGGAAAATGCATATGTCATCCCTACTACACCTCCCACTAACTAGGCTGGCAAGAAAACATATAAATTAAATGAAAAGACACATAATGAAATTCTTCATGGATTGGAAAATTTAAAGTTTGTCAAATTCATGCACTATCAAACAACTTATGATATATGGGGAAAATTGAAGATCATATATGAAGGTGATAAGGTAAAGCGGGTGAAGATACAAACTTACATAGGTAAGTTTGAGAGTCTCAAGATGAGTGAAACAGAGAAAATTATAGAATATCTCTTAAGAGTAGATGAAATAGTTAATACAATTAAAGATCTTGGAGAAGAGATGAAATACTTAGTTATTGTTAAGAAGGTTATAATATCCTTGCTATACAAGTACGACTAAATTTTTTGTAGTATAAGTAGCAAGATATTTGGATAAAGTTACAATGGATGAGTTACATAACACCTTCACTACCTATGAGATGAGAATAGGAGATGCATACACCTCCAAGAGAGAAATTATATTCAAAGTAGCCAAGAAGGAAAATATAAAAATATCTACATTTGGATATGAGAAGACTAAGAAGACAATCTAAAAAATATAAAGGTAAGTCACCCTTTAAATGTTTTAACTATGGTAAGGTAGGACATTTTGTTGTTAAATACCAATATAGAAAAAAGGATAACTCAGAACAATAAGAGGATAGTAAAAAAATTAAACCCTACTACTCTAAGAAGAAAAAATTCTTTAGAAGAAAGAATAGTCTATATAGAAAATAAGAAAATGATCCATCTAATGAAAATGATAGCTCAAACAAAGTCCATGATTATGACTTTTTGGTTGAGGGAAATAAATCCCTATTCATGGCATAAGGTGAAACTCCTAAGGATCAAGAAAAAGAAGTTGAAGAATCTTGAGTAGAAGAAGAAGAAAAATTAGATATAGAGGGTGAACTCACCTATTCCCTAGATGAGATTTAAAGCTTGAGAAAATAGAACTCAAAGAAAAAGAATCTTGCACAAAATAAATTAAAAAAAAATACAGGATTAAAACTTTGGAAAATTTGATTGATGATGGAACCAAGACACAAGCTGAGCAGGCTTAAAATAATAGAAGATGCAAATAACTTGTCCAACTAAATATAACTTAAAGTTTAAAGTAGGAAATACTGGTTTCTGAGGAAAGTGCTATCCTTGAAAAGAAGTATATGATGGGAAAGAAACTTTTGATATACCACCAAGGCTTACGAAACGCCATGCAAGCAAAAGATACAAAAAAGATATGTCTAGGTTTGAGACTGATAATGGTCGTGTCAAGCTCCAATAACCCTTTACAAAAAAGAAGATTAGGCAAGATGAACAAATACAAGGTACCTACGGATACAAATGGTTCTTAAAAGTGAAAGATTCCAGGCTTAAGTCTGGGGTGACCTCTATCCTATTAAAGAAATCTATGACTCAAAATTCTCATCTCATGGTTATTTTTTATATATAACTAATTGGTAAAGCTTAGTGAATTCTAAGGGAATTAGTGGAATTTAAAAGAACAAACTTTGTGACTAGAAATTCATTTGTCCCTTTATTAGATACAAATATAATATCCTATAACTACAATAATTTTGGTAACATAACTATATAGTGTAGAAATTTTTTTGTAAGACCAAAAAAACAAAATGAGAAGAAAGGTATACTCCTCAAAGTGGACAAAAGTTCATAAGTCTCCACAAAAGAGAAAGATAAGTTAGAAAAGAGACCTAAGAAGATATGGAAAATAAAAGTTTAGAAGACTGCACAATAAACGATTGTTCAAATAATATTCCATGTTGAGAAACATAATTTGTGGGTAATAAATAGTAGTTTCTCTAAACACATGACTAGTGGTAAGAGCAAGTTCATCGAACTCAGTAAATTCAAAGAAGGATCTATTAGTTTGGAAGACAACACTACTATGAAAATCAATGGTAAAGGAACCCTAAGAATAAAGATAAAACTACCTACACATAATGTACTTTATGTTGAAGGATTAAAGCATAAGATTCTTAGTGTTAGCCAAATGTGTGAAAATGGATGCAAAGTCACATTTAATATAGAGGGTTCTAAGATAAGGAAAGCCAAATCAAGAAGATTAGTTGCAAAATGGAAAAGAACTAAAATCAACATTTATAATCTTAGAGAAGTGAATTGTAAAATCTATCTAATACGAAAATTTGATGAGAATTGGTTATGGCATAGAATAATGGGTCATGTTAACTTTGATAATGTGGTTAAAGTAAATTCAAAGAAGATAGTTAAAAAAGGCCTAAAATAACCAAACCTACAAACTTCGCATGGAAAGAATGTTAGAAAGGAAAGAAAACAAGGGTTATATTTCGCAAACAAAAAATTTAACATCAAAACCTTTGGAGTTAGTACATACTAATGTTTTTGTCCCAAAAAAACAAAAGGATTGAAAAGAGAAAGATACTTTGAATGTTTCTAATAGATGATTACTCAAGAATGACATAGGTAAATTTTTTTAAGGACAAGTCTCAAGATTTTGGAAGATTTTAAATCTTTAGGTTTATGGTTGAGAAGGATATTTTATAGAGAATCAAATGTTTAATATTATATGAAGGTGGATAATTCTCCTCAAATTATTTTATAGAATATTGTGAGAAACATGGGATTAAAAGACAATATTCCATATCAAGAACTCCACAATAGAATGGATTTGTTGAAAGAAAAAATAGAACAAATAAATAAATGACCGGAACAATGCTAAATGAGGCCAAGATATGTAATATATACTAGAGAGAAGTAGTTCATACTATTGTATATACCTTGAATAGTGTTCAACTAAGGATAAACAGTGAGAAAAATTCCTAGGAACTATGGTATGGTAGACTTGCATCTATTAAATGCTTCAGAGTATTTGGAAGAAAATGCTACATCAGAAGAGATAAAGACAATTTAGGAAGTTTTGACTCAAGATGTGATGAAGAAATATTTCTTATATATTCCACACAAACCAAAGCCTATAAATTCTATAACAAGAGGTTACAAATAATTATAGAGAGTATCATTGTCAAGGTTGATGAAGATTTGAAACATTTTAAAACTAATAAAGATATCCATGAAGAATAATCAAGTATTAAATAAGTTGTTGATGAAGAATAAGAGGATATAAATGAAAATTTACCTATAAGATATGTCCAAAAGGATCATCTAGTAGAACAGATCATTGGGAATAAGTATGAAGGAGTTTAGACAAGGAGAAGATTTGCAAAGAACAAAGAGAAAGTTATTCTTTCTCTATTGTTAGAGATTGAGCCTAAGAGCTTTGATGAAGAAAGCAAGGATGAAAATTGGAAAAAAAACTATGGAAGAAGAAGCTAAGCCAAATTGAAAAGAATAAAACTTGGGAATTAGTTTCAAGAACTTCAAATAAGAATGTAATAGGAATAAATTGGGTTTCTAGAAACAAGCTTAATGAAGATGGAACTGTTATGAGGAATAAGGCTAGATTGGTATGAAAAGGATATGCTCAAGTGGAAGATATATATTTTGAAGGAAAAATTTCTCCAATTGCTAGATTGGAAGCCATACTAATGTTTTTATCATCTTTTCTTTATAATAAATTCAAACTCTATCAAATGGATGCTAAGTCTACTTTATTAAATGGAAACCTAGAAGAAGTATACATAGAAAAACATGAAGGTTTTCAACTACTAGAAGGAGATTATGTTTGTAAACTGAGAAAGGAATTGTATGGTCCAAACTAGGCACCTAGAGCCTGGTACTCAAGACGAGACCAATATTTTCAACTATAGGGATTCAATAAAGGATGTACAGATAGTAATCAGCACTAAAAATTAGAAGGTGAGCCATATGTTAATTGTTATTGTATATGTAGATGACATCATTTTTGTGGCAACAACAATAAAATGTGTAAATAATTTTCTACTCAAATGAAAAATGAATTTGAGATTTCCATTCTTGGAGAATTTCTTTCTTCCTTGATCTACAAATAGAAAAAACTAATGAAGGGATATTCATATCTCAAACTAAATATGAAAAGAGATGCTCAAGAAATTTGGAATTGAAGACAACGAACCAATAGGTACCCCCATGATAATTGGATGCAAGTTGAGAAATATAGATGAATCCCTTGATGGAAATCATACTACGTACATATCAATGATAGGAATCTCTCTATAATTAACTACAACAAAGCCTAATATCATGCATGCAATATGCATGGTTGCAAGAATTTAAACTACTCCTAAAGAGTCACATGTTAATGTAGTGAAAATAATACATAGATATGTCAAGAGTACAATTGATTACGGCCTATTGTATCATAAAAGTGAAAATTTCACTTTAATAGTATTTATAGATGTTTATTGGGAAGTGTGGAAAATAGAAAAATTACTAGTGGTGGTGAATTTTTCCTTACAAAGAAACTTGTTTCATGGTTGAGAGAAAAGTATGAGTTAGTCACTCTTTCTACAAAAAAAGAATAATATGTTGGAGTAGTGGCATGTTGCACACAAGTCTTGTGGATAAAAACAAACACTTAAAGATATTAAGATAGAATACAAAAAACCTATCTCTATTATTTGTGTCAATTCAAGTGCTATTAATATATCAAAGAATCCATTGATGCATTCTAGGACTAAACATATATCAATCAAGTATTATTTTTTAAGAGAAAAGGTTGTAAATTAAAAGGTCACAATGGAATATGTGCCAACTTAGGATCATGTTGTGGACATATTTACCAAAACTCTTCCCAAAGATCAATATGAGTATTTGAGAAAAAAATTGGGAGTAGTTTCTATCACTTAACATCACTAGATATTAGTGATAAGGCATGAGCCCATGGGGAGGATAATATAAATTTTGTTTATGCCCGACAAAAGAGAGAAAGTCAAGTCTAGCATAATTTTTATGGTCTGACTTGCAGATTCTTGGACACATTCCTTTTCTTGGCATGTATGTTCAAATAAATAAATTATGTGACAATTGGTATCTCTCAATTGATATTAATAAAATAATTATTTCCTCAAAGTATCCATTTTCCATTGATTCCAAAGGGGGAGAAATTAAGCAAATTCTTTATGCATAAGTTTGTTGAATGACTCTATGAGAGAAAGTCAATAAAGGGAGTGACAAGGTATAATAGTAGAATAAAAGGATGTAACTATTTTATAAGGAAATGATGACCAATTGGTATTATATATTTTTTTAAATTTCCTAAATAACATAATGATCATAAATAATTAGAGCATTTTTATTTTTCCATCAATAACAAAGGGGGAGATTGTTTGAAATAGGAGAATTTAGGACAAGAGATGTAAGGAATTTGTTGTATGATTTTCATTGAGGTCAAAAGGTAATTTTAAGGTAGTCATAGTGATAATTGATGTACAAGTATGTCATTGAATACAAAGGGTTAGTCAGAAGTAGAAGGGTGAAGATTGATGGAGAGAGGAGCATATTTTTAGAATATTTTGTAAAAGTTATAATGTTGTAAATTTTCAATTCTTTCATACAAAGTTGTCATGTTCCAAAAGAGACTATTTTTTAAAGTTTATAGAGAAAATATATAACATATCTATTATGGGATTTTCAAGTATATTCTAGATATATGGCTTGAGAATAAGGATTGAGCTCGTAAATGAATTGTTTCTAGACTTTGGTTTTATTAGACTATTACAGTTAAACCCTAAAAGGTTTTTAGTCATAGCACAGTGTATTTTCTAATTAGCAATTGACTGTATGTAAGAGGTTACCAATTTCTTAAGTAACGACCTAAGCCTTCAATGCTATTTTTCTATCCAACGCCTTGACCTAGTGATTATCATCTTGGAAGAGTATCAAATACATTAATATTTAAGTGTAAATCTTAAATATTTCTCTCCTACAATTATGTGAGACTTGTGGTAGGCTTGACCCTTTGTGGTTGAAGAAGCACAAAAAAATGACATGTGTCTAGTGGGACCAAGTTTAAAGGCATTCTATGGTTGTCACAACATCACATTTCCAAGACTCTTTGACATGGTTAAACTTGTGATATGCAAAATGGTGACAAGTGTCAAAAGTTGATTACATCACATAGTTGATTCACATCACAGTTAGGAATCACCATGACAAGCTCAAATATGCACTAAGTGATATGATGACACATGCACAACATGAAATCAATAAGATAGGTCACAACAATTGATTTTCTTTGCACTAATTATATGCATCACATATTTTATATTGTAAGCACTAAGCTGAATGGATACTATAACATGATGCACAATATAGAGATAAAAAAAATGTATTTAAAAGAGAGCTTCAAATGATTGTATTTTAAATTTGAAGCCTTTCAATGAAGATCGATGGTTAATGGCACAAAGATGAGAATCAATGGTCAACATTTAAAGTTATAAAGGTCATAATGTTTAGGAAGTGGTATGAGCAGTCAAGCGATGGAGCTCAACACAAAAGAAGAAATTTGATTTTCCATGATAGCTTAAAGCTAAAACTTGATTGGATAAGTAACTTCATAGATTATCAATTGGTGATTAGATCAGAAACAATTCAATTTTGTAGTATGGTCACATACTAGAGATATAGACCCTGTGTATTAAATCTAGGGTATGATAAAAAGAAGATAAGCAATGGAAAAAAGCATATAAAAAGAAGTCTTGTTATTCAAAAAGTGTGTTATTGAGAAATTATAATATGTGTGCACAAAGAGAGGGTTCAAGGCTCAATAAGAAATGTTTATGCAAGAGAAAATGGACATAAATATTTAATAGAGTTGAAGTAGTATTGATAGACCTAGATCAACTGAAGATAAATATCTAGGATACACATTTACAAGAAGAAAGGAGAGTGAAATGCTAATAAGAGATAAGTAGTAAATAAAATAATTATTCATGTAGTAGTAGAGAACAAAAGATATTCTAAATAGTAGAATAGAGTAGAGAAGAAGAAACAAATTTACATTTGTAGACTAGACTTGTAACATAAAATTGGATTCAATAGAATCACCTTTGTAAACTAGAGTTGTAGCTCCATAATTTTGATTGGTTGGTGCCATCAAATAGTTAAGTTTATGATTAGTTAGGGAGTAGGTACTTCCTTATATTTGGTTCTCTTAAACCAGGGGATTGATGTCTCCTTAGGGTTGGTTCCCTTAAACTTCGTAACTAGTGAGGTTATTATTGTGAGGTTGGATTATGATAGTAGATCCTAGCAGCTATTCTCACTATGATTTTTCCCATATTGTGTTTTCCATGTACATCTAGTGTAGTGTGTACTTGTATGTGTGTTTGATCTCTCTACATATGCTTATAATTTGGCTTAAAAGAATTAAAGGACTAGGTTTAAAATAACTCTAATAGTTCACCCCCCTCTTAGTAGATAGTTGTGTTCCAGGACCTACCTCTGTCTCTCAACCTCTCCCTCCCTCCCTTGTTGCCCTTCTCTCTCCTCCATCCTCCTGTGTGCCTCTCCTCTCCTCACTCTCTCTTCTTTATTTCCTTCCCTCTTTCCTTCCCTCCATTCCATCTCCCTCTTTTATCCTCCATCCTCCCTTCCTTCCTTCCATTTTTGTCCTCCATCCATTCCACTCTCTCTTCCTCACTATCCATCTCTGCCTCCATTATCATTCCTCTTTCCATTCTCTCATTGGCCTATAGTTCTCATCATCCATCTCATCCATCACTCATATCCTCCATTTATCTCAGATCAGTTCTCTACCTCCCTCCTTTCATCCTCTCACTTCTCACTGCTTTTCCTCTCTACCTCTCCTGCTCTCCTTACCTCTATAATTCTCCCTATCTCCCCTTTCCCTCTCTCTACCTACCTCTCCCTCCATCTCCCTACCAATCTCTCTTTCCCTCCCTCCTCCCTTCATATTTTCTCCCTAATTCCATATCTACTTCTCTCTATCACTCCTATCCATCTCTCTACCAACCTCCCTCTCCCTATTTCGCTCTATATCATCTTTTTATTCCTCACTACCTATCCATCACTCCTTTCTTCCCTCTCTACTTCTATATATATCTCCTCTCCCTCCCTCTACCTCTTTCTCTCTCTAGTAAATAGGGAAGGAAAGAGAGGGAGGGATAAGTAGGGAGGGACAAAGATGAGTTAAATAAAAGTAGAGAGGGAATGGGAGAGATGACAAAGAAGGAGGGAGGAAGAATTAGGGAAGGAGAGAGAGGAGAGAGAGGAGAGAAAGAGAATTGGTGAGATATAGAGTAGAGAGGGAAGGAGGGAGAGAGAGAGAGAGGGGGGGAATGGATAGGTAGAGAGGTAGTTCTTAATCTCAAGGGAGAGGGAGTTAGATAAAGGTATGGAGATAGTGAGAGAGAGAGAGAGGTCTAAAGCATAATGTATAAATAATGAGTGAGATAGAGAGAGTGAGAAAGAGATACAACTTTCTAATTACTAAAGTGAGAGAGAGAGGTCCAAAGCATAATCGATAAATAATGAGTGACATAGAGAGAGTCAGAAAGATGATACAACTTGATAATTACTGATATTTTACTTCTTGATTACTAAAATTTTACATACTAATTATTAAAATTTGACTAAGTCTAAAAAATTATA
Organism: Sequoia sempervirens; assembly: GCA_007258455.2. Taxonomy (NCBI): domain Eukaryota; kingdom Viridiplantae; phylum Streptophyta; class Pinopsida; order Cupressales; family Cupressaceae; genus Sequoia; species Sequoia sempervirens. The sequence goes on along the minus strand of VDFB02330069.1, from coordinate 1,154 downwards.
TGATCTTCAAAAAACTAGAATTTTTGTTATAACTCCTAGAGATCCGAAAACACTCTCAAACATCCTTAAACTATATACATGAAATATAACTTAAATTATAAGAAATTAAATTTCCATATGTAAATGTCAACTTAAGTAATCTCATGTATATAATTTTACTGAAAGAGTAGGAGAAAGAGAAAGAAAAAAGAAAAAGAAAAAGAAAATCCAATTGAAAACATAATGCGGGCGTGTTATATGTGAAAGCATTCACATAATGTGAGAATGTTATAATGTTCATGCTCACATTAAATGCAAACCAAACCATAACACAAGTGCATTTAATTGTAACATACTCATGTTTTCTCTTTTGGGGGATCAAAAAGTGGAGTGGCTACTTTTTGGTCCCCCATCTTTTTGCACTTACCCTTACATAGTACCCAACAATTACTCCCCTAGACCCAATGGTTCCTTTTACATCTCCCCTAATTGTCACAAACTCTAGATTATATAGGACCAAAAGAAACTCTACTATTGTGATAGTATACTAACCTAATATAGGTTCACTAAACCAAAGAAGTCTCTATATGCAATTAATTAACCTCAAAAATGGATGTGACCTACTAATTCTTATAGTATTTGTTTTACCAATGCTATAAATCTTAATTGAAAAAAAATACACTAACTCCCTAGAGGATTCTCCCACATCAATATCAAATTAACCAATATAGTATATTGATATAGAAAAATAAAATATATACAATTAAAACCATTACTCTCCTCTTCTTGATGATGAATCATTAAGTGTGATATAAATATCTTGAAAAAAATACACACTGTTGAATCCAAAAGTGCTCTATATAACTAGATTCATGATCTATGAATACTCACACCTACTATGAATGTTGAACATTTAAAATTTAAATTCAAAATAAATTCCATCAAATTCCTTCTACTAATCATTGTGAGCTAACCTATCACACAATTATGTTAATTTGTGTGCTCATTATTGTATCTAAATACATTCATTCTCTCATTTTAAATCATTCTAAAAGGTGAAAATAATATCTTAGATTAAAGAGCTATTTTGCATCATTTTTGTAACATAATCATAATTCCATTGTATTTTTTCTTGTTGTATTCAATATTTTTGTTTAAGTCATAAATAAAGTATA